>JAGXOD010001382.1:3852500-3967500 GCA_020368025.1 Brachyhypopomus occidentalis
TGGGAAGGTTACCTGTAGGTTGTTGAGAGGTTCCATCTTCATAACTGGACCGTTGGTGCTGAGGGGCAAGCTGACATCGACCGTCTGGTTCTGAGTGAGAGGAGTCAGAACCTGCAGAGGACCTGCGGGTGCCAACCCAAAGCTACAGGGGAGAGGACACAACAGTATCCAGTGAAAGTGAAGTCAATTCTAAGCAGGTGATTACATTTAATTAACATCTGGAAGGACACTAATGAAAATAAATACAATCAAGAGTACAATACAAGGTTCCTCAACACCACTCCCCTCACCAAACCCCCACCTCAACACCCCTCACCAAACCCCCACCTCAACACCACTCCAGTGACCTCCCACAGGTTCCCTCACCTGTTCCGATTGAACTGAATGGCGAAGTCGGTCATGACGCTCATGGCCTTGTTTGTGAGGGACAGGTCCATGTGGATGACCCCACCTCGCCTGGCAAACGTTCCTGAGATCTCCAATCCTTTAGCCTTCATCGCTGGTAGCCATACCTGCACATGCATAAGGACTGGTAGCCATACCTGCACATGCATAAGAGACACGCGCGCAGACACGCGCACAGACACACGCACAGACACACGCACAGACACACGCACAGACAGACACACGCACAGACACGCACAGACACACACAGACACACACACAGATAGATAGATAGAGAGGCACAGTTACAGGGAAGAATCCTTAAGAGAGTAAAGTGTTCAGAACTATAGTATAAATCTGCTGTAATCTGAGTGTAACCTATAGTATAAACCTATACTATAGTTCAGAACTAGGGCGGCATGGTGGTGTGGTGGTTAGCACTGTTGCCCCACAGCAAGGCGGTCTGGGTTCGATTCTCGGTCTGGGCTGCTCTGTGTGGAGTTTGCATGTTCTCCCTGTGCCTGCGTGGGGTTTTCTCCGGTACTCCGGTTTCCTCCCACAGTCCAAAGACATGCGTGTTAGGTTGATTGGTTACTCTAGATTGCCCGTAGGTGTGAGTGTGTGTGTGCGTGTTGGCCATGTGGTGGACTGGCGAACTGCCCATGGTGTACCCTGCCTTCGCCCGGAGATGCTGGGATTGGCTCCAGCCCCCCCGTGACCCCGACTAGCGGGAATAAGCGGTACGGATAATGAATGAATGAATGAATATAGTTCAGAACTATAGTATAAACCTGCTGTAAAGAGTGAAAGAGGCCACTTTCTCCCATAACCCCCCTCCCCATACCCTCCTCACCTTTCACAAACAGCACTTAGCCTTTCCCTGTGTGCCCATCAAAGACACTAGGAGTTTCCTGATTGGTTAATACTCCCAGAGCTGGGCCTTCCCCCACCTAGCTCACCTGACCCCAGCCCTGATCTAGCACGCCTGGCTCTAACATTCACAAACACGCCTGATCCAGATAAGGATGTCTGTGGAGAGTTTAAGACACTGCCAATTGTCCATGAACTCTGACATGTGAAGGGCTCATGGGTGTCTCAGTGCAGAGCACCATGGCAGCACACCACGAGCAAACACTCACCACTTTGGGTGGGACATAGGACCCTGTTGCCATGCCTACGCCTCCACCGAGATCAAAAAGGTCACTCAGACCTCCTCCTACAGCAGGGGCACCACCCAGACCCGTAGACACGCCTCCTGCTCCGCCCGCTAGGCTGACGGCTATCTGTGGATGGAGGGAGACGGAATTAAACAAATTCGTCAGACTTTAAAGAGTTACAGGGTAGATAAAGCTTGAATGATGTACAATTACAACTAAAACCACAAGCACAGAAAACCTCTCACTATTAATTTTACTGTTGACTGTTGTCCCAAACGTGTTTGAAGGTGAAACAGAATAAGAAATATTGCACATTTAATTTAGGGGATTCCATTTGGATTCGGCTGGACACGTAAAGCTCCCTACCCCTCTACCCCAGACATCAGTGTCAGAACCAAAGCCAGACTCACCGCAGGGCTTCCTCCGATGTCCCCGCTGAGCTGCAGGAGCAGAGAGAGACGGGTTAGACAGTGCAGAACACACACTGGGGGTTCAGCACACAGAAGATGGGGCACATGAAGGGCAGGACGCATGAATGGGTTACTGACTTGGAGACCTGTAGAAGAGCAGGAATTATGGCCTGGTCAGTAGGTACACTGTGGCTGCCGCTACCCGACCCGATGACAAAGGCAAACTAAAATCAAAACAATACACCTAGCAAGGTGCTCGTCACAACCCTAACCTCGTCCGACATGACTGCAACGTCTGACAAATCAAAGTCTACATTGGTTCTCCAAGTGGGTGTTCTACTCAACAGACAAATCAAAGTCTACATTGGTTCTCCAAGTGGGTGTTCTACTCAACAGAGTGCGTTACCTAGATGGTGAGCAATCAAGAGGGATTCTCTCTGCAAACCATAGTGATGCATCAAGGCATCACTAATTTACACTGATCTGAGATCAGTTCTTCTCACTCACAAGCTAAAGGTTAATGGTCAGGACTACGCATGGGAATCAGCTTTTAGGTCAGCTATTTATCCATTAATCAGTGCCTTAAGTGTGAAACTTGTACAGACCACTTCCTCCCTATATTTGAGACTACACAGATACCACCTCCGTCCTGTAGGGGGAGCGTGACTGATGAGGGCACGATGTGAGTGTGTGGTGCAGAAGAAGAGTGAATGAGTGTAATGACAAATGCAGAACAAAAACGCATTAAAACACAGAAAGGTCATCTGACCAACATGCAGACAAGCCGATTAGGTACCCGATGTGAAATGCAAGCTCTGTGATCACAAAAACACACCTGCCCTGTGTATCCTGTCCTGAATATGTATGATCTATTACAATATATATAGCACTTAAAGCGTTTTTTGTGTGTGTGTGTCTGTGTCTGTGTGTATGCACATACACATCAGTGCTATCACTAAAGAGCTTTTCCACACTATTGCATGTCCTGGCATTCCCACACTGGCTGAAATATCCCAGTGTTAAAAACAGGGGGCGCTATGGGGCTCCTGCCAGCTCTGTGTCAGCCATGCAAGGGTATGTGGCGCAGTGGTGAGAGCTCCTCCTGATGTGCCCTAGATGCTACAGACGAGCTCTGCACGCTGGAATGAAATGGCACAGTGTGGAGCTGCTGGCACTTGTGGCCTATTGTCAGGAGTTCATTACCGTTTCAGACTCATCTCCCATCTGCAGGTGAAGCAGAGATAAAAAGAAAGAAAAGAAAGAGTGAAAGAGACTGAAGTGAAAAAGGGGAGAAACGTACACCATGATGCTCCCAGTCCCAGAGACACAGAGACCAGTAAAGGGCTGGACCAGTAATGAACCCACCAGTCTGAACTGGGTTTCACAAGGACAACCAAGTCTAAAACGCTTCCTTGATATTAACCATTTTAGGCTTTAACAAGCTGGAATTCTGAAGGAAAGGAATCAACACTCAAGAGATAAGCTGAGAGTTCTGCTCTCCCCGTCCTGTGGGTTTTGAATACTCTGGTGCTACCACTTACATGCGGGGTGATGTAGGGGTGAGGGGTGAAGTAGACCTACCAGGCTATCCAGACCTCCTCCTAACAGGTCCATCCCCCCCATCTGCATGGAAGCAGGGACTGTGGGGACACTAGCGGTGGGAGGAGCCAGATCCAGGTTCAGGAGGTCACCTAGGAGATCACCCTGAGATGGAATGACAGCAGGCGGAGCATCAGAGGCTCCTCCCACTGATTGTCCAGCATCTGGGCTTTCAGCACTCTCACCGCTGACAGAAAGATAGATCGATAGATGAGAGACAGAGAGAGAGAGAAGTAGTAGAGTAAAATGTCAAGCTTTAGGTCAAGCTGGTTTAATAAAATAAAGGAGAAATGTATCTATGCACACTGTGAAGTCAGTGTTTGTTTGGCCGTGAGCTGAAGTCTTTTCTCAGCTTTAACATGTGATGTTCCCGCTCATTATCACATTCTTCAGGGGCTCTGTAAGGTGTGTGAGAGAGCGGGCAAACACACACCTGTGTATCACACACCACCACCTGTGCAGTGAGCAGGAACCGATAAGGACTGTGAGCCTTGCATCTGTGCACATGTATGTGTGTATGTGTGTGTGTGTGTGTGTGTGTGTGTGTGTGTGTGTGAGAGAGAGAGACTCACGAGGCCGTGCGGGCGGGCAGGCGTTTGTGCTGGACCCCGCGGCTGCCCTCTACGAAGGCGCTGGGTGGTTTGTGGTAGACGGAGGCTAGAGAGCCGATGTGACAGATGAGCTCCTCCAGCAGGCTGGGCTCAATCAGGTCCGTCTCCTCCGAGATCAGCGGCTTCTCTGCCAGCACCACCTCCTTAGCCGCCACCGGATCAGTGGAGAGCAGACGCCAGTAGATGTAGCCGCGATCCCTCAGGTCTGGGTTGTCAGAGTCCTGGGTCGAAAATTAATGTCTTGTTAGCATGATTTAAAAAATAAGAAACAAAAAGTGTGTGCGCGCATGTAGTTACTTTTTTATGTTCCTATTTCTATGAAAAAGAAAAGAGAAGCTATGGAGGTGAGGGGAGATGGAATATGAAATCCTGAGCTCTGAGCTGAGCCAGTCTGGCTGAGAACGTGGTCCAAGTCCGTGACCCAACCCTGTGAGAGCTCGGAGGAGAAGGACGGGGATCTGGCCGTCTCCACTGCACTCTGAGTAATAGCAGTGGGTAGAGCAGAAATAAAGCCAGAGCCAAACACGGAGTCCTGGGTCCCGACATGGCTAAGCTGCTCCACAGGGAGGTCTGTGACCCTGCCAGATGTCTGGAGGCCGGCGAAGCCTCAGACTGTAATGTTGCCTGGGAGGACTAAGCATTAAAGAACAGCCACACACACACACACACAGGACTCATAACAACAGAATGCAAGTGTGTGTGTGACCAACAGGCAGACATCATAGTAAAAGCTAAGGGTTGGGTCCGGTCTCCTTTTGTGGGACTGTTTGTACAAACCAAATAGACAGAGAGACAAAGACAGGTATAAAAGGACAGTGTGCAAGTGTCTTTGATGATGTGTGTGTCTGTATGTGCGAGTGTGTGTGTACTGCTGCGGTCCCACCTGTGTGGCCAGGCTGAGCACTTGCTGGACAAGCTCCTGGGTCTCAGTAGGTTTCTTCAAGAACAGCTTGACTATGGCCGTCAGCAGCTGTAGCTGCACCTGCAGGACACAGGTGAGCACAGGTGAGCACTAACCCAATCCACGCCACAGTCTTTAACCTTAACACCCGCCCCGCCTCCCCCCCCACCCCACACACACACACACACACGCACGTTCTTACAAGCACGCAGCTGCACACACACACCTATCCTGCGTGATGAGATTCATAGCATAGAAACTCCTGATCTCTTCTGAGCCTCATTACTGGTCTCTGGGGTAGAACTACACCTCAGAATTGACCATCCGTGTCCAGACAACCAAGCCCAACTAGCACAAGTCACACGAGGACTGCGGAGTGTTTATGAGAGAGAGGGGGGGGGAGAGAGGGAGGAGGGGATGCAGAAGGAAGAGAAATGTGCAGTGATCCTTGGGGGTACTGAAGTTCAGAAGAGACCCCTGCTGCTGTAGACCAGACTGATGATGTCTGATCGTAATTGGAAACCAGCAGCGTTTTATGTCTCTCCTTTTCTCTTTGGATTACTAATGTAATCAGCTTAAAAGCGCACGTCCTTCACAGCCTGCTGCATGCGTGTCAGACTTACAGTGTGTGGATGGGTGTGTTATACAGGTGTGCCTCTCATGTAAACCTCCGTGTGTGTGTGTGTTGTGATGTACCTGTGTATTCTGGGTGGGTTTTCCTGTAGGTGTGTGTGGGGTATAGCTGTGTATTCTCATTTTGTGTACGTGTTGTACTTTGTATTAGGGGTATGGAATAAATGGCAAGTCGTGTTAAATATGTGTGTGTGTGTGTGTGTGTGAGAGTGTGATTGTCAATGCGTGACTGACCTGTGTGCTTTCGTCATGGAAACCCTCCAGGAAGCTCTCCAGAAGCTCGTCGGCGTTGTCGATCCGCTCGGCGTACTCGCCAACGATCCAGATCATGGCGGCACGGGCTTCTGGCTCATCCAGAGAGTCAAGGTTCTCACACAGGGTGGCGATCACACTCTCGTACCTTCACACACAAACACACACACACACAGACACATATGACTCACTCAATTGGCCAATCAGCAGACACTCGGGGCAGAGAAAGAGGAGGTAGCAAATGATGAAGAGAACAAAATCTCCCAGCTGTTCCCTACGTTAAGCAGCAGAGTTGGGAGAGAACGGCTAATCCACACCAGCAGGGGGTGCTGACAAGCGCCTCAGAACCTTCCAGTCAGTATGCACACCACATAGAGCACAGAGCAGTGACCTTGGAAGGCATGACCTTGGCTTAAATCATTTTGAAACTTAGAAAGACGGAGAGTCAACTCTGCCATTACGTGTGTACAGTATAACACTGTTGGATATGTGTATGGTCTAACAATATTGGACGCGTGCATGGTCAAACATTAGATGTGTGTACAGTAACACAACACTTGTCTTTGGAACACCAAGCTTCAGAGGCAAAATCTCCTAAATCCACATACGCTGCAGGACTCTGATAGCAGTGTCTGTCCCAGCCTCTACCCGAACGTGTGCACGCAGAGGGTACCTACTTGTTGGGGTATTTGCGGAAAATGTCCTTAATGACCACGATGGCTTCCTGTACCACATAATTGACCTTTGTCTGAATGAGATCCAACAGAGTGCTGACACAGCGCTCTGCTGATTGCTGGAGGACAGAGAAAGAGAGAGAGAGATGAAGCAGGAGCAAGAGAGGAGGTGAAAAGGGAAAGAATTGATTATGCACTTTTTCCTCTTTCTCCTTCATGCAGTTCACATATGTCGATATCTAATCAGCCTCAACACTGAGTGTTTCTGATCACTGCATCAGTGCTTCAAACACAGATGTTCAACACATCACTCAATTCTCCTCCAGTATGGCACAAATAACTGCAGTTAGAGGCTTTTTCATTGTGGTTTCTGACATGCATTCCGTTGTCTCTGCTGCACAGAACGTGGGATCAAGAGCAATAACTTTACCTGCACATCCAACTGGCCAAGCTGATCAATTCTTCAAATGGACCCCCTTTATTTGCCATTTGTCAGTGAGGTAAAGCCAAGCTGCTTGATTACCAAGAAATTAATGACCAATTATCAAGCTTAATTAAGCCTCTTCTACATCATGAGAGAAATTAGTTAATTCATGCATGGGGAAGAGAGGCTTTCAGAACCACTGTTGTGTTGTAATTAAACAGTGTCCTTCAGACGATATGAAAAACTCAAACTCACCTCCACTTTGATGGCGCAGCGGCCGATGGCTCGGACGGCCTTGCGGACGAAATCCACATCCACCTCAGTGGCGTACTCCTTCAGCTCCGCCAGCACCTGAACAAACACCACCACACCCACCTTTACCCTGCTGCTACTAGGCCTGCTTCAGAGACCACCACTACCTGGTGATATTATAAATAACGTTCATGTGGAATATCTGAGGTTTACATTCACATTTAGGGCATTTAGCAGATGCCCTTATCCAGAGCGACTTACAAAGTGCTTTGCTTCTGTTCGCAGAATTCATCCTAGTTAGTGGCACAGATATTCAAGATACCCTTGAACCAGACTACAACTAAACTACAGGAATCAATGTCATTACCTAGTATTTCAAGTAAACAGGCTCACTTAAACAGGAATTAAACTTTTACCAAGAAGCGCAAATACCTTACAACATACAACAGACATACAATTTAAGAACAAGGACAAGTGCTGCCTGCTGAGCTCATTTAAGTCCTCAACAAACAGGCGAGTCTTCACCCTAAGTTTGAAGATGGCAAGAGCAGCTAATGGAAGATCATTGGTCAGGGTGCTCATGGGATTTGTTAAAGAGCTCATTTGCATTTTTCACGTCGTCTGTGAAATCGGTATCGCAAAGGCCGATATCACGATAAGGTTTCCGAAATGATGTATCGAGCAATACTAATTCAGAGGTGCTCCTGCTGGGCCTCGTTACTGCACAGCGATAGTGACTCAGCATGTGCGGGGCCTTTTGATTGGCTGACTGAGTCAGACTAAATTAGCACAGTGGAAACAGGAAAGCCTGCAGCGCTGAGCTGTCTTAGGAAGAGGCAGGCTGGGATACGGTGACATCCCTGAATACAACTTGGCACAGCTAGTGATGCTCTAATGAAAATCTGAAACACTTAATGCACACCGTGTGTGTGTGTGTGTGTGTTTAATTACCTGGGCGATGTTGGCTTGGGAAGCCAGACGGATCATGATGTCCAGTTTCTCCAGTTTGACATAAATGGGATCATTGTACTTCACAAAAAAAACCTTCATTTCGTGCTTCAGGATTTCAGGCCTGGGTATGACAAAATGGAGGCCAAAGAAAAAAAAAAAAGACTCAGTGAGGGGAGAAAAAAAACCATCCACCTTGCAATATATGAAACTACTGGAGAGTTCGAGACTTTTAGCAATACCAATCCATTCTCATATCTTATGCAAAATATCTTGGCTTTCAAATAAATGACTATTGTTGGGGAGCCTAAGACATTGGTTTAGGTTTCATGAAAACACCTACAAAACTCCAAGCATATAATCCAACTGTATTATAGTTCATTTTGATTCCTGTTGTTAAACCAACTGTGCTACAGTTCAACTGGATTCCTGGTGGGAAACAGGACCAGGGTCCCATTTTACCTGGCAACTCCAGATCATTACTGGTCCCTGTACAATTTTAGGTCACCTAATGTGGAAATAATGTCCTTAGCAACCAATTAACACCATGCAAGTATCATAATGCTGATGAACAGCTAATCATTTTCACTTACTCTCAAACAACATTAGCATTAATGACCACACTACTAAAGTAGGCTGGCTGACATCTAGTCCGCATTACAAGACATTCAGGCTAATGTTGAGGCTGTGTAACTGCTCCAGATTTCAATCTCCCAATTTCAGGATGATCTTAAATTTATATTTTTGCCATATAATCCTGTGCTGTGAGGTTTCTACAGTTCAGTCTTTACCCCTCTGATCTTCTCCCTGTCCAGTCAGGGCAGCCCAACTGTAAATCATTAATATTAAACAGGTTTAATATTTATGACTCTATTCTGTACTATGGGCTGGACGCCAATTCCCTGGTGTGAAACACGATGTCGACGTCATTCCTGAAAGACCATGAGCCGATTAAAGCAGAGCTGTCTTTGTGCAGGAGTTGAAAATATGGAGGCTAATTCAAGACCATGGGGCACTATGGAGACGGTGGATCAAAGAGCTCAGTGATCAATGCAATGTATGTAATGTAAGCACTAACCCCACCTCCGCAGTTTGGAAGCTCCGCCCCTCTCTGGTTCACCTACCGTTTCTGCACGATGAGGTTGATGTTCCTCAGAGCTACGTACTGCAGCTCGGGCTCAGCGGAGAGCAGCGTGACGAGGGGCGGGGCCAACTTCTTCAGCAGCGTGCCGTAGTAGTCCAGGTCTTTGGGAAGCATCTCCATGAACTTCATCAGCACCTTCACGGCCGACAGCACCACGGCTGAGTTGGCGTGGGAGAGACGTGGGGTGACGCGTTCACAGATACTGCACAGGAGAACCACAAGAAACAACTATGAGCTCATGGACACAAGAGAACTACATCAGACCAGCAAATTTGAACAACTGAGGACCTGATTACTTGTGAAGAACCTTAACCACTGCGCCACCACTGCTCCAGTATAGCACGAGATAACCACACAAGACAACCATGATCTCTTAGATACTGCTCAGGAGAACCACAAAATCACCATGATCTTGCAGATACAGGACAAAACAAAACCACACAAGATCACCATGATCTCACACTGCACGGGAACCATGCGACATGCCCATAAGCTTGTAAAGTGGATGCCAGCACACCGTGTTAGGACGGGGACACTTGACTCTGGAGATCTACCAGGGTCATTTTAGGCCTTCAGCTAAATCCAACACAACCAATCCTGTTTACAAAGGCTTTCTAAAGCATCTGAACATTAGGATGATGTAGACAGGAACTAAACTCTACAAGGTGGTAGATCTGGCAGTGCCTCATGTAATGGAGATTGGCAATAGGTAATGAATAGAAATATAAATTAGAATGATTTTAAGAGTACAACATAGTACAAACTGGCAGATCGTTAAACTGACAACACACCGGCAGATGGTCCAACATGATTAATGCATTGTTCAGCCCCAATTAATTTATGTTCGTTTGATGTGTGTAAATATCATCTCATCATCACACCTACAGAACACTGGTCTGGACCTACAAGAACACAGAACACGGTCAGAACACAGTAGCCAAAGAGTAACAAATCATAGCATATGCCCATACTGAGAACTGTATTAAAGGAGTAGACTGACACTCTGGGGGGTATCTCAGGAGCTAAATATCACCTGCTACTCCACAGACCTACTCCACAGACCTACTCCAGCTCCCAACACACCCTAGGCAGGCGATCAACCACAGGGTATTTCCTAGAGTGAGTGCACCATAGACACCAAGGTCAGAGCTGCGAGTCAGATTTGAACCCTGACCTCTGGGACTCGCGGTCATCGCGGGGCGTGTAATTAGCCAGGCAGTCCAGGATGAAGATCTGACCCCACTCGGTGCACTCGTTTAGGGCGGTGAGCAGCTTGTTGATGGACTGAGGGTTCAGATCCAGCAGGTTACAGTTGGGATGGGACTCGGATATCTCGGAGAGGGCAGCGACGGCATTTGCAACCACCTGAGAGTGAGAAAAGGAAGAAAGGAAGAGACAGAGAGAGACGAGAGGAGAAAAGGAGACAGAGTGAGTATGCATAAGAAATAAGAGCTT
Source organism: Brachyhypopomus occidentalis (assembly GCA_020368025.1). Classification (NCBI taxonomy): domain Eukaryota; kingdom Metazoa; phylum Chordata; class Actinopteri; order Gymnotiformes; family Hypopomidae; genus Brachyhypopomus; species Brachyhypopomus occidentalis. The sequence continues at coordinate 3,863,345 of JAGXOD010001382.1, forward strand.
AAAAGAAAAGCACTGTAGAGCAATAACTGGCTCAAACAGGCAGGTTTAGAGTTGAAGACTACAAAGGCCTAGACATAGTAGCATGAAATTACACACCAAATTAAGTTATACTGGCTTAAACCACACCCACCCACACACATTGTGGTGAAAAATCAAGTTCACACCAGACACCCACATACACACAACTCCCTGCTGAGTGTTTCCAGCACTCTGTAGCCCTATAACCGCCACTTCCACCCCTGTCCAATGAAAAGGGGCAGGTGTGTGTGGCCAGGCCAGACTAAAGAGGCACACCATGGGGTTGGAGTCAGAGATCAGGTCCTTGAGGGTGTCCAGAAAGCCCTGGTCCTCCACCAGTTGGGCATTGATGTCGTGGAGCTTAGCCACGCAGACTGCCGCAGTCTTCCTCACATACGGGTCTTCGTCCTTGAGACACTTGCGGAGAGGCTCACAGAGGTACTCCGTGATCTTATCCACGCGAATGCAGCCCATGGTCCGCACCGCCAGCGCCCGGATCAGAGGGTTCGGGTCCTCACAGTCCTGCCAGGCAGAGAACAATAACGATGGACTGAACTGGTCTAAACTGGTCCATGCCAGAGAAGACGAGGCAGAGAACAGCTCTATTGTACTGATGAACAAGGTGAGGTCCACCTTCACATTCCTGTACAACACCTCGCACATCTATAAATAAACTAGACCTGATTCATTCTTACCCATTAAGACACACACATACACAGTTTCCCCAGCTCTGTGAGCCATTCCTACCTTGACAAAGGTGTTCACGGCCATGATGGCCATATCAGGTTGGCTCTTGGCATAGTTCATGAGATACAGGTATACCAGTTTCTTCAGCTCCAGGTTATCAGTCTGCATGCAGTTCACCACATCAGGAAACAGGGCACTGAACAGAGCCAACATGGAAGACTGAGATGACACCAGATAATTACACTGTGCAGGTATACTGATTAATAGGCTCAGATATAGTACACTAGATATCTGATGGGATGTACATTTCCATGCAATATTTAGGTAACTGTTCTAAATTGCAATTACTTTTGGACACAGTAAGTCCCAGGAAGCAGCTTGAGTGATGGGAGAGAGTAATGTACAGCCTTAACTCTCTAATAAACGATGACAGATGTATGCAGCACTAACAGGGCACTGGCCTGGCGCATGCTTCTAAATGAAGACGAGACTCCACTCACCTGACATCCTTGCCCACGGTCATGGAGGCAATAACCTTCTTCACTGCCTCCTTTTTCTTCTCCTTCTTATCACTGTTTAGCTCAGCCTTCAGTTCAAAAATCTCCCCTGTGAAGACAAAGACGGAGGAAAGTCGGCTCCAGTGTCGGTTCAGTTGGATACACTACACCTCTACTGTGTGGGATCAGATTCCCACACCAAGTGTATCCTCACAAACTCTCACAGGTCTGTGAGGAAACTCTCTAAAAAAAACGAGAGTCTGCCGTCGACAGCAAAATAACACTGAGCTTTTGATCAGGCTCTGGGACACCCATGTGTGAATGTAAACATGGAACAAGTGCTGTCAGGACCTCCGAGCCTCCAGTGAGTAGAGAGGCAAATTCGATGAGGATCGTCTCGGTTTTCCCAACTACCACTGAAACTAAGAACATATCAAAGCTCAACAGATCCACACATCAAACCCACATCCAAAAGTCTCCATCTCCTCTACCAAGCCGAGCTGTGAGAAGCTTCCACAGCATGTACAGTTCAACGTTTGTCTCCTCTTGGATACATTTGTGCAGGCATATGGGAATCTGCTAAAGATCCAACACAGAGCTACTCTCTAAGGCTGTACATCCAGCCCTATGCAGTTACATGTATTAGATACAATACACCAAGAGACAGTGAGTCATACCACATGATAACCATGCCATGCAAAATGTGAGACATGGTAATTAATTCCTATTCATAATTAGCGCACCACTGCCCTAAATTCACCTGTGCAAAAATGTGAAGGCCAATCAAAATGGATATGTAGATGAGGCCCATGCCAAGTCATTGATTGATTGACCATCCTCAGTCATGTGAGTCATGAGAATTGCCCAGGGGCTTAAAAATGCAACACATTTGTAACTTTTCACCAAGTCAGTGACTTGAGTGCTTCTAAATCATGGCCGAGTATCAGTGTCACATCTTTCCTCAGTCTGTATCTGTTGACAGTTTCTTCTTCTAAAACAGCTAAATTTGCATTTCTAAAGGCAAATGTCTGGCATTCTGAGATCCTGCATTCTGAGATCCAACTCAAGCAGATCACCTTCCTCTCTATGAAGTCACATAACACAGCTGCAAGATATTGCAGTTATACCCACTCCAAACAAACCAAAAATGTTCCTTTTAAATAATTGTCAAATATCTAAATGGGTATTTTGCAGAATTTGAATTCTGCTAATGGCTTGCTTATGTGACCAAACACAAACCAAAGACCCTACAACCCTACATCAGCTTCTTACTGGGTCATTTACTGCTAGGCAGGTTCAGCTTGTATTTTTTGGAGAGCAGTGTTCTGCTAGCAGGAGGACAAAATGTGACACCACCATGTACCCCATCAACAGCAACACACACAGGCTTTACACATTTATGAAGAGGGGATATGCGTTATCATAGCACTATTTGCGATTAACATCACATTAAATCTGTTGATTGGTTTTATGAATTTGGCCTGCAGTCTTTTAATTCAGTTTTCCTGGTCCAGAGAAATATAATTTATGACAGCATAATAAACATGAGACATCATGAGAGACACACACAAAGACTTTTAATCTGTGCCTGTTTCTGTTTAATTACCCTTAATGATACGGAGTCTGAATGTGCAGTAATGGCCCTGGAGGAGGAGTATTCTGCTCTGAGGAGATGAGGTGGGGCAGCTCAGAGCCCAACACCCTCACTGCGCCTGACTGTAGGCTGCTCTTTTTTAAAAGTGCTTGATTACACTTCTATGTGGCAGTAAAGTTTCTCCTTTTGTACAATATGTGAGATTTCTGAGGTAATTAAAGCATTTGTAGAACAGAATAAGAAAATCAGGAATGCAAATGCAGAGTTCTAGCAAGAGGGAAAAGACACACCCCCTACACCCTGTCCCCCCAAAAAGAAAAGACTCACCTTTCTTGGTAGTGGTGAAATATTTAGAGTCCGTCATTTTGGATCCTAAGCCTCTATTTTCCTGTAAAAATAAAATCCACAGAAAAGTTAATTTAAAAGCTGATCTTCTGAAACATCTGACACCTTCAGTTACAGCATTCTTCAAAATGACAGGTTCAGGGTTTGATGCCAACAGGCTGCGACTGTAGGGCCCTTGAGCAAGACCTCTTGCTGTAAGGCCCCTTGAGCAAGGCCCCTAACCCGCTGCTCACGCCAGTAGTGCACTTCATGTCGTTGGCTCAGTCAGGAAGGACATCCCTGGAGTTCAGTGTGGAGTATAAACCCGTACCAGGTCAAACACACAGACTAGCTGGTTGTGGTAACACCAGCATAAGCCCTAGTTTAAAATATCACTGCTTCATGGTATCAGGATATTAACCAACAACTCACTGGAAATCTATTAGGAAATATTTGCACATCCCAGTATATGTCAAACAAAATCCAAAGGAAAGATATCAGATCCCCAATCTGTCCATCTATGTTGAGTATTAAGAATGGATGTGGCGGAGGAAGGAGATGTTCACACATAAGACTGAAAAACAAGTGATGTGTCGATTTCCACTCTGCGACTCAAATGAATGAATGAATGATTCAGTCATGTGATGACTGAATAGAGAAGCAGCAATTATACAGTCCAGAATGTCCACAAATGTTATAGAGCAAAAACAGACAGATGTGATCATGTTGTGAATTTAAAATCAAAATCAACAGAACAAGACTCAATAAGACTCATGGGCAACAAATAACATGAGTTACTAATAGAGTCAGAACACCCATGAACACTGGGGCTATAGCCAGAATGGTGTGTTTAATATCAAATACCTTAAAGCCAAAACACCTACATAGCTGAATTAAAGCCCAAACAGCTTCACACAGAACAGTAAAGCCCTTGCCAGCTTAAACAATCACTCAGAGATTTAGAAAAGATATTTGTAGGTCATGATTTTTTTCAAATTGAGAATGGAAAGCTGTGGCAAAAGCACATAACTCTATATTTTTGATAAATAAAAATTGTTACATTAATGACTAACATTCATTTACATTTAAATGAAAAACTGATATGATATTATGTAACTTTAATGTAGACCAACAGACAGAAATGAATTTGAATTGATATTTGCAAAAATGCTGACTGAAGTAATGGTGCAGTCACACAGTGAGACTGTGTCAGAACACAACGGCCCCCATTTAAAAACAGAAACAATACAAAACAGCAAAAAAAAGGAAACTCCAGAAATGCGGACTCCTAAAAAACTAAAGGAAGTCCTGTCTGTCACTTTAACCCTCATCCCATCTGTCCACTTAAAGGTTCCGGCACCTAGACTCTCACAAAACCACAGCCTGCATTCCCGAGTCAGCAGGGTGAGCCCCGTCCCCGTGTCCCCACGTCCCCGTCTCCAGATCGGCCGCATTCAGCACTCTACACTTCCTGTTTTTTACAGCCCGCATTGTGGCCCTCACCTCTGGGGCACGGAGGTTCGTCCTGCTGCAGACTCTGCGCTTCAGCACTGTGGCCACGGCTCCCACAGCCACATCAGCCCTAACCACATCTCAACCGACGAGGGCGGAGATACGGAGTGAACACAAGTGTTGACAGCAGGAGCTGAACTGGCCCAGAAACCAATGTGGTCTCAGCGTCCTCAATGATCTCAGGAACAAAGGTGTTACAAGTAAATATATGACTGAAATGCTAAATGTCCAGCGTCCAGTATCGTTCCAATGTCAGCTTGCACTAGGCGATTTCATCATTCTTAGACATCTGTCACGTGCAACACTGCACGAGACGCTGCATCTGAAATCTTGAGCAAATCCCACGACAGCCCGTACGGCAGTAAGCCGAGTATGCTGGACGATTACAATATTCTGTGTTTGTCATGCAGATGAGCCATTTTCTGCAACACATTCTTCTTCTGAACTTGTGCTTTGCTTTCATCTCACGGAGCTGCTGTTTGTGTGTAGCTCAGCCTCTATCACAGCGCTGCCGGTGCTCGTGGCATTTGTTTACGTTTCATGGTGATGTGACACGTGTTCTCCATGTCTTGGTTATTTGCCACATCTCAGGTGGTGCGTGCTGTGCCTCATTCGCTGGGGGGTTATTGTGTTTGCTGCGTTTGTGCTCTTTCTGTTTGTGGGAGCATCTGTCAGCCGCCGTACGGCTACGTTGGATTTCTTTACTTCTGGTTAGTGCATGTTTACGTTTTGGTTTGTGTGCATTTCACTCAGAGACACGTCTATGCGTCCTACGTGTTCCCTGCACACGCTATGCCCGTGAAACTTGGCATGAGCTGAGAGTCATTCCCATCATTTCCCTACTGGAAATCTGTCATCGCAGCAGTCACACTGGGAGATTTTGGAGTAAAACGTCTGACATTTATGCCAGCTGCTACTCGCAGGGTGTCTTTGGTCACAGAGATACTCCATCAGCTGGCATGGAACATGACACATTACACACTCAAAGAGCACAGATATACAATCACAACCAAAGGATCCCAGCATGATTATGATATTGCCATCTGTATGAGCATCACCATCACAAAACACTGGCTGAACACCGTAATATTAAGCATACAGAGTCTCTTACTTGCACCCATGTGCTATTGTGATATAAGGGGGGTTTTACACATTTATAGACAGAAAGATAAATCTTGCACATGCGTTTTTTTAACGGAACTACTGATACCACAGTGTGTGTCCTTGGTGTGTCCAATATTAAGGTACCAGAAGTAAAACCTGTGAGACGGACCACTGATCGTCAGCCTCGAATGTGAGCTACTGTTTGGTTTAGCAATCATGCCAGGTAGCACAATAGAGAAATGCAAGACAGGAAAATAAACCAGGACATAGCCGTTGGCAGAGGGAACACTAGCTTAAAATGTTTGTTTGAACCCTGCAACTCTACAGCTATAGTGCTCACATCACACAGACACGAACCGAATCAACAGTGGGTTATGCTAGTTGCGATGCAATCAGGCAAAGCGCCTATCTCAAAAAAAAAAAACAAAAAACTATCATATATCCATGTGAATAATAAGAAATCGCAAAGTGTGAATTACAGAATAATAGAGCATAACCACAGAAAACATAATTAAAAAGATAGGCGAAATGGTAATAGAAGAACAATATAAAAAGTATGCATAGATGAAAGATAAAGACACTCAGGTTGCCAGCAATCAGGGACTTTGCAACTAGAACTTAGTTACTAAAGTTACAGAGTTACTAAAAAAGAATTGATTCTCTTTGCAAATCTCAAATGAACATCAATTCTGTAATAATAAAAATGTAAGTACACTTCTGAGCAATCCAGTCAAGCAAAATCATACAGACATACAGTAACTACACAGCTGACAAACAATAGTTATTAAGACCAGGCCAGTCACACTCACAGGAAAGTCATTATTTCTAACAAACAGGGCAAATTTAGTGTTACGCCCAGCATATGATAAGTCTATCTGTTTTCCCCACTGTGTGCTGTATCCACTAGTTCTACAGCGGTCAGAGCAACACGACACTTTATCTATAATTCAAGAATGGAGCGTTTCCACTTGTACCAGTAGCACAACACGTACGGCAGCCTTACTGAAGCGCGGCGACTTGCTACCTGGTTAGTTACGCCGGCCATCTAGCTGTCTTTCTCCATAGTAGACAGACAGACAGTCAGTCAGTCAGTCAGATACGAGTCCCTCATCTAGCTGACAATCTAGATCACAAGCAGTTGACTGAATAAACTCAACTAGGGGACTGAAGGTAACATATGAAGGCTTTAGGGTTAGACTGAACCTACTTCGCCCACAGTGCCAGAATAATGCCCGTCCGCACTTTCTTTTATGGTTATCATCAACCACAAAGCCTGGCAGCTTAGCCACAAAGGGGAATAAATGCCATAGATACCTGGCCGTTGGCCGACTAGCTGTCGTGCGAGCGTCCCAACCGTCGTTACAGAGCAGCAGGCTATAGCGTTAGCAGCGCCGGCTAGCCAGCTGTGCTAAGGTAGTCGAGGACGAAATTCGTCACCTCCAGTGACCTGAAGGTTCATAACGACTTCGAAAACACGCGAACAACGTTCAGATCTCGCTAAAGGATGAAAAATAAAGCACCCAAGTTTATATCCACTCACGTATAATTGACTGGCCCACTCCATTTCGGTTGGCAGCTAGCAAGCGAATTCGGCTAGCTGGATGGGATGAACCCGCGCCTTGACTGAATACATACAACACAACGATGGCTAGCTAAATGCTAAGTGCTAAATGCTAGCTAATACCATTAAGATCTTAGCGAAGCATTTGCCGGTGCATTTAAACCTTTAACCCAGCGGACCGTATCCCTGTTCAGTCACGCACAATGAAACCACACATAGACGTTAAATATACACGTGGCAGCTAGCTACATAAATCAAACAAGGCAGAAAGGACAAAACCATACATCTGGGCTTACCGAAATGAAGTGTGTACAAGTCGGCCTTGTTCAATCCCTCCCACTTCACTTACATTTTTTTTGGTCATCATATGATTCACACTTCCGTCTTCCGTAATTTGTAGATTTAAACGTGTATTACTCTTTGGTTTCATAATTTAATAATAAAGCAAGTTTATTTGGAAAATGGTGTGACAAGTTTTTTATTTTATTTATTTTTTTAGCTAACTAAGTGAATTTTGTATATTGCAAAGTACTAAAATAAATAATCAACACAGGCTTATTGTTCACCTTTTAAAGTGCTAGATTAATCTATGACACGTAAATGTTTAAGTAAATACTTTCAAAAGTGCACAATAAACTCAAAGGCAATTGCTCTTCACGCGACCTTGACCCTTGACAGGACAATAACTATCCAAATATTTACACACGCATAAACCTCAGAATAATATGCACAAACAACAATCTGTCGACTATTATAAACAGAGCCGTGAATAGAAGCACTGTATCTAGGAGCTCAGTATAATTACATCGTATATAGCCTTTCATTGTGTACAGACAGCTGTATTAGCCTACAACCTATTTTTATTGTCTCTTCATTGAAAGTAATGACGTCTGCGACGTGGTAACGTACTTAATAGATATAAACGACTTTTAAAAACAATCGCTATTTTGGTTTATGGCAGCGTGCATTTGGATTAATGGGAATTTCACTAAGATTAGCCTTCCTGCATTAGCAACAGTATAGGAGCGGCGTTGTCGTAATTACAGCTACGCCTGCATGAGTATTGTACATCATAGGCGTTTTATCATATATGTCAAGCCGATAATACTGATTTGGAGAGGGTTATACTTTCTCGACAAGCCAATAAGGTATAGTTTGCCCATGCGTTTTAATTTGTGTAGCTGATGTCGTTCTTAAATGTGTCTTACACTAGCACGCAAATAACTATACATGAGTTATATTGTACATGTAACACAAGAGTCGTATGAGTGGTAGCCAGTGTGCTAATCAAACTTCTAGATGCATATGTACTGTACATGCAATTGTTGGCAGGAGACAAACGAATAGTTCATTTCATTTAATATGGAAAAGAAACAGCTTTATTACAAGAACTAAATCAGCAGCAACTGTTTATCAAAGAACAGAATCCTGATCTTGCAATATTGCTATTCAATACAAATCGACTCCATGTTAAGATTCTTCTGTATATTTCATTGCTTTGAAAACCTCAGCAGGAGAACACAAACAGGAGAGACTGAATTCATACATTAAAACCCTCAATTTTCTCATTATGGCCTTTACAAAAAAAAAAGTTCTAAAGTAAGTCCATATGCTGTCAGACAGTCCTTACACTAAGAAGAGTGTGATCTCATTTGAGCTTGTTTCACGAGCATTAGTGTGAGCAGATGCAAACAGTTGTGCTTAAAAACACAAAACCCGACAGTTTCCTCAAAGCAACAGAAAACAGGAACAATTAGAGGAAAAAAACATGCGATTTGAATTCTACATTCCAATTTTTTTTCACATTTGACAAAATATGATTAAAGAACCAGTTGAGCAAAAGAAAAAAATGGCCAATAAACAAACTTGGCTGTGAATGCATAAAAATCACAAAAAAAGGCAAAGAAAAAAAAATGGCAGTGAATGGTTAGAGAGTAACTGAGAGCTTTTTGGAAACGTGAAATGAAGGTTTTAGACTTTTACAGAGTTTGTGTGGGTAACACAGGTAATGAGAATTAGGCACAACACAGTAACACAAACTGAAATACTGCTGGAAGCCCAGCAGTTCATGCTTCCCCATTAAGGATGTGTGGAGGAGAGCAACTGGGGCATGAGTCCAGCAGCCTCGGGCTCACCATGCCCCCTGCCTGCTGGATCACTCTCTGCAGGATCACTGCCTGCTGGATCACTCCCGGCTGGATCACTCCCTGCTGGATCACTATCTGCAGGATCACTCTATGCAGGATCACTCCCATGACACCGCTGCATCTACCTGGACCTGCTGACCTGGACCGTGGTTTGATGTTTAATACGGAATCTAACTGCAGTTCTGTAGGAAAATAGAGAAGACAAATGACCATCCTGGTCCTCCTCATTGTCCTCCTTCTTGGATATTTTGGGCTGCTTTTGGGGCCCAATACGCCTCTAGAAACCCGGAAAACACAGTCTGGGATCCATTGTTGTCGCTGCAGGAACAGCGGATGATTTCACTACAGTCTCTGCAGACATGGGCCTGAGACATGAGTCTCTCTACTGATCCTGACTGAGTTTTCACATTCTCAGACAATTAAAGATTTCTTACGGTCACCTCACATCACTTTCAAGTTTTACACATACCATTTACCACCACCAAAGAAAACACTCATTCCATTTAAATAAATTAATGTGAGCCAACACAAAAACCTCAAAACACGCTTCCGTCATTCAAACAAACGTTCAGACATTCAAATTAGTGTCAGTCATTTATTAGTGTCATTTATTAGTGACATCAGCCCTCCAGCTTCCTTATTGTTCTGGAGTGACACAGTACAAAATGAAAGGAGCTTCTCCACCAGAATGTGCTGATTCTCATAGGAAGACACGGTCAGTGCAACGCAAACCACCGCTTTGGCCTAAATCGTCCAGGTGTCAGAACTATGCGTAGGGCTGATGTCATATTTAGCCACTAGGTGGCACCACAGAACGACGAGAGAGTCACAAGGCAACGAAATTGTAGGCCATTGTGATAAATCAAGCTACATGCAGTACAGTGTTGACTAATGTTACATTGCATTAAGATCCTACACATCATCTGTGTTTTCACTGCCCTTGAGAACATTTTGTTATTATATTTGTGGTATCCAAAGCGTATAGCATTCTGTGTTAAATAAGATGGAGGATGCAGACAACTCCACAGGAAGCTGCTGTAGTGTGAGATCACTATAGTAATCTTTTCTAACAGGATTTGCAGTTATGTAAATTAATTCAGGGTGTAAGCACAAACACACGCACACACACGCACGCACGCACACTTACACAAACACAAAAGCACTCGTGCTTTAAGGCAAAAGGAGTTGTCATGGCAGCAGTTTAGACAGCAGTATTGCATAGCTAAGGTAAAATGACTCACACAGCAACAATTCTGTACATTAAACGTAAGATTCCATTAATATTACATACACGACACCTCACATTTAAACAATATACACATATATTACATATGTCTTATTTTACCCAGATCATAAATAGATTATATTTACCTACATGTTTTATTTACCCTTCTGCCCCAAGTAGTGACATCGTACATCATTCTCGGCAATCTTCTATTGCGAAGCATTTGCCGGTGGAGAATGGTGGGTGGAGAATGGTGACCAGAGGGAAACTGGGTGGAGGTGGTGAGCTATTTAACACGATTACACAACACGGTCTTTCAAGATGACAACATGCAATGGCAGGCGTGTACAGTCAGGCCAGCCTGTGAAGGAGGAGTTTAAAAGCACTGGCAAGTGCTTCAGGAACGGTCACCTGGGAAACTGGCGCACATGGAACTGTGATCCAACCCTGAGCTCCGCCCAGCCGTCCAGTTTATGCACCGCGGACCAATAGGAGCAGAAAGCCAGCTGAGTGACAGTGCTGAGCTCCTCCTCCTCAAAGATTCCCATCCAGCAAACTGACATTCTTCTGTAATGGTGAGGGGGGTGTTCACGTCTGTAATGGTGGTGGTGGGGTGCTCAGTCCTGTAATATCTGCTTCCTATTCATGCATCATTAATACCAGCAGTACCAAAAAAGGAATATAATAATAATAATAATAATAATAATAATAATTGTAAAATAATAATTTCTTCAGAAAGCCAAAAGAAAGGCAAATTCTAAAGCTTAGTGTCATATTAATAATATTGAAATTAAAATATAATAAAATACAGACCACTGCAGATCCATTAAATAAAACAGAAGGAGACCCTAGTGACTTTACAGAACAGAGTCTTTAACAGCAGCGGCTCCGAGCCTTGGACACTGGACAGGAGTGACGCGCTGCTCGGTATGTCGGAACACACCCAGCTGTGCCCAGCATGGGTCGCCAACGTCAGGAAGCAATCCAGACTGACCCGCAATGACGAACACAACAGGACTTACTCATACTCTCACTTCCAGAAGAAAGGCTGTAATTGTCTGTTCTGCAGTGAGGTGTGTGCGACCCCTGCTAGTGACACGGCTGATTTCAGCCTTTGTTCTCTGGAGGAAGGCGGGGCTAAGCGTGGAGAACTGTGACATCACCGTTCTCACTTCCTCTTCTCAGAGAGGCTCAGCTGCATGCATGGCTTTGCGCACACATCCAGAGGTCAGAGGTCGGAGGTCACGCAGAAACACATGACTTATTTGTTGCGAGGCATAATCCAGCTAAAATGTTCATACAGTAAATAGAAGTTTGAGTGATTTTAATCTGAATGGTGTCCTTTGGTAACCTTAATACTTATTTTCAAAATAAAAGTCCATGTCGGAATTTCCAGGACGTTTCCAGGACATTTCCAGGACGAACACGCTACAGGAGAAGCTTTCGGGCCACCCTGCATTAGCCTGACCCCGATAAGCCAAACGCCCCGCCCTACGTGAACACACCGCCCTGCGTGGACATACCGCCCTGTGTGAGCGTGAGCGCTGCCCTATAGGACAGCGCGGCCTTCCCCTCCTGGTTGACTTTCGGCCCCTTTTTTCCTGAGCAAAGGGCGGCAGTCAGAAGTCTGTCACCCACAATGCACCGCTCTTCTCAGTGACAATATCTTGCTTTGGTGTTAAACTGTAAGGTACACTATCATCAATGGCCAATGTCAGTAAGGTAGCATCTTCATCACTAATGATCACAGTCACCATCATGCTTTGCTTATAACCCACTGTGACATGTTCATGACCCACCATCATCATTGTCACCATCTTCACTCTGTGCTACATCCAGGCGTCTGAGTCCAGGCTTGGCTCCGGAGAGAAGCAGCGCTCTCTGGATGTTGAGTTGGGCGCCCTCTGCTGGGCATGGATGAGATGGGCGAGTGCCTGCTGCAGGACCCTGCGTGAGGCGTGGTGCGCGCGGGCGTGCGGGGACTGCGGGGGCGTGTGCAAGACCGCCAGGTCGGCAGGGTCGCGCTGCAGCTCCCGGTAGCTGACGGGAGTGGGAATGCGCGACGGGCTGTTGTCCGGCCTGTTGTCCTTCCGAGGTCGCGCTCGCGGACGCAGCTTGAGCTTGTAGATGGAAGGAGTCCTCTCCGCCTTCTTCTGCCCCCTCTTGGGCCGGAGGAGAACGGCGACGCTGTCAGCCTGGGGGCGCGGGGGTGTGCAGGAGCCCTCGCTCACGCTCAGACACATGGAGGAACTCTCGCCGGAGGAGTCGCTGCAGGAGGGGTCGTCAGGAGGAGGCGGCGAGGGGCACGTCTCCGAGAGCGTTGGCTCATGGAGAGGGTTATGGTGGCAGCAGGGGGCGGCAGGGAGCGGCCCGTCCGCGGGGACATCGCCCGCCTCTCCTCCCCAGTCTGGCTGCTCCTGTTGGCCGTCTGTGACCCCCCCGGGACCCCCGTGTCCCTGCCGGGGAGCGTGAGCAGAGGCGAGGAGGTCGCAGGGCGGCTCTGCTTGGAGCCGCCGGACCGGCTCGCCCTCCTCCGTGCTGCTGGAGATGGCAGGGAGTTTGTGGAGAGCCGGCCAGCACTCCTGCTCCGAGAGGCTGCCATTGGGAAGTCCGGATCTGGTCTGACTGTGCAGGAGGGCAGGGGGGTCCTCCAACGCGCAGGACCTAGTGCTAATCCGCCCTGACTCCCGTAACTTGGGTAATCCCTGTCCTCTCCCTCCCGCGTTCACTGAGGAGGAGGAGGAGTTGGAGGAAGAGTACGCCGAATCCGTCACATTGGGATCTCCCGATGTGGGCGTGCCCAGAGCCCCGAAGCCCTGCTGAGAGACAGGAAGTTGCATCGTTCCCCCTTCCTTTGCACTGGCTCCACGGGATTGGCCCCGCTGGGTGTTGGCCAGGAACTCCGCCTCGAAGCTGCGGTACAGCTCCAGCTCCCGCTGCGCATCCAGGCTGGGGGGCGGCTGGAACGTAAACCCCAGGCCCGCCTCCTCCTGGGATTGGTGGAGCTGCTGACTCCACCCTCTCTGCACCCTCCCCGTGGATCGTGGACTGTGGGCGGCGTGAGGCGACCGTGGCGGGTGGTGTTGCGACCTGGGTGAGGCGTGTGGAGAGCGCCGCCCTGGCTGTGATATCGGGGGCAGCCTCCTACAGCCCCCGGAGGGGGAGCGAGGGGCAGGTGGACGGGGGGCCATCACACCCTTCTTCGTAGGGCTGCCAGTAGGGCCCCCTTTGATGGGAGAGCTGGAGGCAGACGAGGACGTCTGTCGTCTGGGGACGGCCGTGCCCACTCTGGGCGAGCCCGGTGCAGTCGGCTTCGGCTTCTGGTCGTCCCGGCGGTCCGAGGCAGATGGCAGGACCTCTCTGTGTCGAGGGGATCCTAGACCGGCCTCGCTCATGCGCCCGCGTGAGGGTGCTTTGCCCTGGCTGAGGGAGCGGGGACCCTGGAGCCTTCGTGGCCCGTCCAGAGCCTGGGTCCGTCCCCGTTCGGGTGCGCGGGCAGAGCGGGGCTCCTCCCCAGAGCCCTGGGGTGGGCTGGGGGTCAGCGCGCCCGTGCCGGACGCCAAGGGTGCCGGACGTTCTCTGGAGACACTGCGTGCCCTGCCGGGTGGGGGGCTCAGGGTCGTGACCCCTCCTGGACGCTCAATCACATGCTTGCCCTCTTTACGGTTGACCAGGAGCACCACCTCCTCACCATTAGTCCGCCGAGCTCCCAGAGAGAAACAACCTCCACCTGCAGCTGGTGCAACTCCTCCACCTTTAGAGGAGGCTGTGGAGGAGTCACTGTCACCAGAGAGTCGGCGAGTCAACGGTAACAAAGAGTCTTTATTCCTGAGAGGGAGAGAGAGGGAGAGAGGGAGAGAGAGAGAGAGAGAGGGAGCTTTATCATCTTTAAATCTATATCCGTGCTAGACGGCATGTCATTGCGAGGGTCACTGTGCACAGCACTGACGTTTTGACCAGATTAGCGTGATTCGTATGGAGGAAATGACTATCCGGCAACGTCTTGCCAACGCAGAGCTGTTAGTGACTCATGGTTCACTAAACAATGAAGGATTGCCGATGTGCTGAAGATATTAGCTCATGTGTGACTTACACAAACACCTCGTCCACCTTATCAGCAAACGTCAGCGCTAACGCTCTCCTGTACTATAAGGGCAGGATGCTGTTTGGAGAGCTTTAATACAACATGTGATAATGGAAACCAGCATAAACAGCACGTGGTACCACCAGAGAAACAAGGAGTTTTTCTTTCTCTGAGGTTTAGGGAGAATTCAATTCATTCAATCAGCACATTGTGATGGAAAGACTACAGGAGAGATGAAGCCCAAGTCTCTGCTGGAGACCTCGCAGCACAGTGTAATACTAATGTTCTACCAGACGGGGGCGGTGCACATGGCAGACGGCCAATGTCACCTGGGATTAGTTAAATCTGCTTGCCTCAATCTGTTGCTTCCCTCTGTGTATGTTAGTGAGTGTGTGTGTGTGTGTGTTATCAGGAATGTCTTAGTAACTAGGTCAGTGAGAGAACAATTCAAGACCCATCAAAAAGATAACAAGCATACCTACAGAACCCCTCACACACACACACACACACACACACACACACACACACACACACACACACACACAAACACACACATGTGCACACACACATACCCACTCACACACATATACACCCACTCACACACACACACACACATACACAGATCCAGTCTGCGCTGGCTCACCAGGCCCTCTCACTCTACCTGAGGGGGTTGAGGTGTTGTGGTTCTGATCGGTCCCGTGGAGGTCTGGGCAGCAGCGGCCCGCCACCCTTCCCCATGGCCGGCCCTCCCTCCCCAGGTACAGGGCCATGGGCAGCCCTGCCTGGCCTGGAGGAAGAGGAGGGTGCTGAAGGCTCCAGGGAGCGGCGCTCGGCGCCTTTGTAGGGAGCAATGGTCTCTGCACGCCAGTGAGGACCAGGACTAGCTGAGCGAGAGGACTGAGCACTAGAGCTCACACACACACACACACACACACACACACACACACACCCCCCACCCACACACACACACACACACACACACACACACACACACACACACACACACACACACACACACCTGTGTTCAGGTTCAGACACTGTTTGGCTGTTTGAGCAACATCACATGTTCTGAGAAGGTTCAGAAACTCTGCTGTCCACCAGCCTGTGCCAACTCTGGTGTCAGTGGAGATGTGTTCGAGTTCCTGAGAACTCGAGTGACTCAGTGAGGACTAAATCAGGAACTATTCCACCTAACTCATACATCAGCGCAAACCACTACAAAGCTACGCTAATAAATGGAAACATAGTAAAAGATTATGAAATACATGTTGTGAAATGCTAGAAGAGACACGTCGATGACGCTCGCCACAGCACTCGAAATGAAAACAACAGGACAGGAAGTGGAAGCCCGAAGAACAGGAAGTGATCTCACCGAAGGCATTGCAGCGACAGGGGTCGTGTTTGTCCAGGTAATGTTCGAGAGTATCCCAACCTCCGCCCACACGCACCATCACATGGGTACGCAACACCTAGGGAGAGAGGAACTCACCTTCACACACCTTCACACACCTTCACACATGTCT
Organism: Brachyhypopomus occidentalis; assembly: GCA_020368025.1. Classification (NCBI taxonomy): domain Eukaryota; kingdom Metazoa; phylum Chordata; class Actinopteri; order Gymnotiformes; family Hypopomidae; genus Brachyhypopomus; species Brachyhypopomus occidentalis. The sequence goes on from JAGXOD010001382.1 coordinate 3,879,621, forward strand.
ACACGCCTCTACACACATTCGTTTACAGTGATTCACACGTCACACTGACAGATCCTAAGCAGATAAAACTGGATGCCAAAAACTCAAACACAGACCACAGCAAAGTACCTTGAATCTTGGAAAATTTAAAAATACTTAAAAATACAGTACCTAATACCTTCATTCGTGAGTGTCTGTATGTGTGTGTGTGTGTCTGTGTGTGAGAGAGAGAGAGGATGTGTGTGTGTGGTGTGTGAGAGTGTGTGTTCAGGCCTGCTTTGGACATTAGGGAGCTGATCACATGACCAACAACTGTTGCCATAACTAAGAACAACTAAGAAGCCCAACTGTGAGCTGGCACCATCATCACACATGGGGACTTCATGTAGCACACATATTAAAGACAATGTTTCACACAAGCGCGCATACACACACACACACAGACACACACACACACATACACACACATACAAACACACATGTGAACATGCTGAACACAAGTGAAGCAAACCCAGCTTTCAAAATGGTGTCGAAACAGACTCAGATTCAAAAGACACCACAACAAAGAAAAGGGCAGAACATTTCAAATACCCACCCACCCACACACACACACACATTAAGATAAGACAGGCAGAGGAAATGACATAAGTCTCTGTTTCTGTTTTCTGCTTTGAATGAACGGGTGTGGTAGAGTTTGGATACAGCACAATAACATACAGCTTCAATATTATCAGTGTCTGTAAACAGTATTCAGACCCCAGAATAAGGTCTTATTCTTCAAAGGACCTGCTCTACTTCCTTCCCCGCAGTGCCGTGGAATGTGACGCAGGCCAGAGATCTGTTTCTGTGCTGTAGAGCATGGATCCATCAGATTCCACTGGATCCCATTACACCTGCTCATCTCCCTCAGCACGCCTCCATGGTGCTTCTCATGCAAGAAACCAATCAGATCCTCCCCCAGTGCATTCTGGGGTGGAACTACACGGGCTGCAGTTTGTCAGAGAGACAGCCACAGTGGAGAGGCCTCCAGCCGGGATGTCACCCGGACAGCACGCTGAAGGCGTGGCCACGTTTGGCTGTTCCTCATTGGCTCCATCACACACAGATATAGCAATCAAATGCATTAACAATAAACATTCAGTAATCTGTAGCCGGCATCCAATTGAATCAATCTGTGTGCGTGTGAGAAATGTAAATACCGACAAAGCACACAGCACAGTTTCCCAACGTGGACGAAAGAGGTGAAAGGTCATAGGGCATACCCTGATGAAGATGAGGGCGCTGGAGTCTCCCACTTTGTACTTGCCCTCCGAGACCTTCGTCATGGGGAACTGAGCCGGGCACGAACACTGGCCAAGGATCTCACGCACCTACACACATACGCACACAGAGCCATGAAAAAACAAACAAATTAACATTTTTAACAATCTGGGGAGAAACGCAATAGCTACATATTACACAATCATGATATTCTGGTACCATTGCCTGTAGTAAAGGAATTATTATGTTATCGTTGATATAGAAACAATTGTAAACTCACACACACACACACTCACTCACTCACAAACACACAAACCCACAAATATATTCACAGCATTTCAGCAATATTCAAAATTGAGTTTAGGGAGTTTTGTGCACGACGAAACTGAGTCAGAGAGAGAGAGAGGCAGAGAACAGTAACTCCTGTGTAAATGTCTCAGACTTCCCCATCTACCTGTGAACACTCTAAACACACACGCACACACACCAGCCACTGTCTCCTCCTATCACACACAGATCACACTCAGACACTATTGCATAACATTTTGTAGTCACACACAGATCCATGTAATTTGTTATGTGGATTCACTATGGTGTGTATGTGTACATATATAACAGTGTGTGTGTGTGTGTGTGTGTGTGTGTGTGTGTGTGTGTGTGTGTGTGAGTGTGTGATGCTGGCAGTGGTCAAGCAGGTTTTTACTGCACTGCTTTGTGGAATGAACCTCAGAACAGTTCACCTTAACCCCCCTCCTCCCTCTCTCCCTTTCTCTCTCTCTCTCCCTCCCTCTCTCCCTTTCTCTCCCTCCTTCCCTCACTCCCTTTCTCTCTCTCTCTCTCTCTCTCTCTCTCTCTCGCTCTCTCCCTCCCTCCCTCTCACTCTGACTTTTTCCACCCTTCTTTCTCTCCACACTCCACCAGACGGAGCAGCTGTTTGCTTTACTGTTATTCTGGTATGTTCTCTGAGGACCACATGTCAGTGCTCTGGTACCAGAGACCCAGAAACAGAAAAAGACAGAAAGGGACAGAAAGAGGGAGAGTGAGGAGGAGAGAGAGGGGGAGAGAGGGTGGGAGAGATGAGAGAGAGAAGAGAGTGAGGAGGAGAGAGAGTGTAGCAAACACACTGTAATTGAAACACAGTTAGACATAAATATGGTCATTTACAGTCACACATTCACAGTAAGCGTCTTCCCTCAGGAAGCTGTCCACACACAGGGGGATGGGGCGTATGCACTCACAGCACAGTGGAGAATCTCCACCCCTGCTCACGCCTACACAGGTCAGTGGGGCTGGAGGGCCTACAGGGCCTACAGGGCCTGACCAGCCTGCAAGGCCGTCCCAGGACTAGCATACGGCTGCTTGTGGGAGGGGCTTGACCGGGGGGCGGGCACAAACACTCATCCACACAAACACACACACACACAAAAACACACACAAACACAGACACACACACACAAAAACACACACACACACCCTCTTCCGGGGTTCAGCAGGTAAGACAATGTGTACATGGTGGAGTTCTTACTGGTTATAGAGTGTGTGTATGTGTGTGAGGAACTGGTTACACACTGACTGAGTGTGTGTGTGTGTTTCTTTTCCACATTACTGGTCTGGCTGAATGACTATGGTGATGCAGTTGGCATGATCTATAATTAGCTTTGCTTAATAGCCATTTAAGCTGCACTTCAATGCACACACACACACACACACACATGTGTACACAGTACTGTAATTTCCCTACAACAGGAAGGAGTCTGGGTATTTCAGTGTGACCAAACCCTCCCACGCCCTCTTCAGACCACTGAACGGCTCTGTCACTTGTGTGCGTCAAAACTGGACGTCTGTGAGGAGACACAACAGTCGGTGACCTAGTGGGAACATTGCCATGGTAACAGGCTGCTATTGTTTCCTATTTAAAAAAAAAACTGTTTTCTTTAGAACTCAGCAACGCAAAGTCTGGTGCTGTCATCTCTCTCTCTCTCTCTCTCTCTCTCTCTCCCTCTTTCCCTCTCTCTTGCCCTCTTTCCCTTTCTCTCTCTCTCCTCTGTCTCTCTCTCTCTCTAAATAAGTGCCCAGAAGCTTATGGCAGTCTGCTGACAGCTCGGGAGCGGTTCGCTGACCCTGGACGTGTTTTATTGATGCGTGAATCGTCTGTGTCTGCAGGTCTAAACAGCTTCACCTGCAAGAATGCCTACATCAGCAGGACAGAGCAGGGCCAGACCAAGGCCAGCCTATGGCGTCATCTCACAAGACCCTAGAGCAGGAAGATACCTATGTGAGGAAGAAAGGTGAGCTGGCCTCACTGGTCTGGGATCAGTGCTGAGAGAGTCTGCTTACAGTAGAAGATGTGTTTTTGTTAGATAGCACATGTCACACACAAAGCAGTTCAAGGTTAAATACAAAAGGTAAGGTTAATTAAACACTGAATGGCACAGCCATCCTGTTCCCGCAGGCTGGGAGGGCTGAGAGCTAAATCAAACAGATATGGTTACAGGTCTATCTGATACAGAGGAGTCAGGGCTGTGCTGATCTCAGAACAGTTCTAGTTGTGCCATGCGCTGACTGCAGAGTGAGTTATGGGGTCTGGCTGCTCAAGGGAGAATCAGAAATGAGAGAGAGAGAGAGGGTGAGTGGGGGTTGGGGAATATATCCCAGTGGTGAGGAGCTGCTTGTTTTAAATGTACTGATATCTACTGATAGATGCATGAAAAGTGTTTTGTGTCAGGGAAACACACTCCTGCTCAATTCCTTCCCCATGTTTAACTCTTAGCACTCCGCGCCGTTAGCAAAGCTCGTCTTATTTAGCTTTTGATATCACACCCCTCGCTTCACTCTTCTCTCTGTCTCACTTTCTCCCTCTCTCCCTTTCTCTCACTCTTCCTGTTTCTCTCTCTGTCCACCTTTCCTTCTCTTATCTGTCCCCCGTGCCCGTGTGTGTCGGCGGTGTAATGGCTACTGCTGGCCTGCAGGTCTCCTGGACGCAGCCACACACTGAAGGAAATGGAAGATCTGTAAAGATAGCAAGTGTATCTGGGTCATTCGCATAACACTGCTACTGGGGCCCTCCGACACTGCTCTGAGATCAGATGTTGTATAATAGGTGCAGTGATGGTTAAGAGGGAGGGCCTGATCTTAGGTCAGGGCTGCAGAACGCCTACTGCCCAGACTCAGGGGAGAGAGGGGAGGAGAAGAGAGTCCTTCCTGGAGAGATAAGGAGAACATGCTGGTTTGTTTTGGGAATACTGGATCCTGTATAGATAACTGCGTGACATTTTGAGCATTTTCTGAAGTGATTTTTTTATTTTTATATACCTGCACATGGTTAGGGTTAGTATGGACAGAGTTATGTGGTTAGGGTTAGTATGGACTGAATCACATGGTAAGGGTTTGTGTGGACAGTCACATGGTTAGGGTTAGTGTGGACAGTCTAACATGGTTAGGGTTAGTGTGGACAGTCACATGGTTAGGGTTAGTGTGAACAGTCACATGGTTAGGGTTAGTGTGGACAGTCTCACATGGTTAGGGTTAGTGTGGACAGTCACATGGTTAGGGTTAGTGTGGACAGTCTCACATGGTTAAGGTTAGTGTGGACAGTCACATGGTTAGGGTTAGTGTGGACAGTCACATGGTTAGGGTTAGTGTGGACAGTCACGTGGTTAGGGTTAGTGTGGACAGTCACATGGTTAGGGTTAGTGTGGACAGTCTCACATGGTTAGGGTTAGTGTGGACAGTCACATGGTTAGGGTTACCCAGAAGGACAAATACACAAGGACACACAAACATACTCTCACACATACATAATAATTAAAATGCTTGATATATATTCACCACTATAACTCAACTTGACACTTGCCCACAGTATCTCTCTCCCTCTCTCTCTCTCTCTCTCTCTCACACACACACACACACACACACACACATCTGGATCAACAGGACAAACCGGATGTAGTAGAAGATTGATGTAATAATGAAATGAATGTTCCCCTGGTAGTGAGTGAGTGGTGTGTGTGTGCGTGCAAGGAATGATGAAGTGGGAACGATCATTCAGAATGCTGTGTCCAGTTCGGAATGCTGTGTCCAGTTCGGAATGCTGTGTCCAGTTTGGAATGCTGTGTCCAGTTCGGACTGCTGTGTCCAGACTGACAGGAGCCAATCACTAACCGAGCTCTGTGTGGACACGCCCCCTGACTGTATTGATGGGAAGAGCCCTCATTTGATACTCGTCTCCATCTGCCCCTCCCACGGCCTGACGGCTCCCTCTGCTCTGAACTCCTTTGTTTCAGTAGCCAGAGAAAACAGGCCTGTGGTGCCCAACAGTCTAGAACTACCAGCACACGTCTGACAGCTTCCCACAATGCAAGACTACCAGCACAACTCTGTCGGCGTCCCACAATGCAAGACTAGCAGCACACGTCTGACGGCTTCCCACAATGCAAGACTACCAGCACACGTCTGTCGGCTTCCCACAATGCAAGACTAGAAGCACACGTCTGTCGGCTTCCCACAATGCAAGACTACCAGCACACGTCTGGCGGCTTCCCACAATGCAAGACTAGCAGAACACGTCTGATGGCTTCCCACAATGCAAGACTACCAGCACACGTCTGACGGCTTCCCACAATGCAAGACTACCAGCACACGTCTGTCGGCTTCCCACAATGCAAGACTAGCAGCACACGTCTGATGGCTTCCCACAATGCAAGACTACCAGCACACGTCTGACGGCTTCCCACAATGCAAGACTACCAGCACACGTCTAATGGCTTCAAGACTTCCAGACAGCTGCATTTAGCTTCACTGTCTTAGAAATTAAAGTTAAAAAAGTTTTCAAAAAAATTAATTAAAGAACAGAGTAACACTTGAGACTCGATTATAAGCTGTTATGTGCTCTGACTTCACAAACAAATATGTGAACTGGAATATAATATAAAATTTGATCACTTCAAAGCTATTAGTACATCTAAAACATAAACATAATCTCCTATCCCATAATGCAACCCAAACAAATCAACATTTAATATTTCTGCATCCATAAAACAGTCAAATGTGTAACCTAATAACTCCATAATAACTGCATAATAACCCCTAATAACTGCACAATTACTGACTCATAACTGCCTCATAACTGCGTACTATTGTCAGGACGTTTGGGAAATGTTCGGAGTGTTTAGGTTAACACACAAAGATCAGTGTTTCCTAACAGGTTAGAGGTTCTACAGGTGACAAACACATCAGTTCAGTCATTACCCGACTGGCTCTCACACACACATCAAAGCGCCTCTACCGCAGGGTTGATCCCAGCAGAGTGTGTCCTGCAGGCCGCAGGAAGACCCATTACAGGCGTTTAGCCATAATCACACACAATTTCCATATAATCAAATACTAAAACAAGCCATCAAATCTCTCAGTTAACAACTGCTCCTAGATCAGCCTTGACACAGACATACAAATACATAAAACATCATGATCCTGATCCCAGATCAGCAACTCTCCATTAAGAGGCTTTATGTATCTCTTGCCTGGGTCAGAACTGCTCTGTTTACATGAGATGAAAGAGTGATGTACTCTGTTCATCTGTTCATCTTTCATCTATGCTCCCCTGCCTGTGGGTCAGTACAACCTTCCATAACTCAGAGACGTACTATACATCTATAAACCTGTATATCTAATATAAATCTCTAATTGACAATTATATATTTCATATACACCTACAGTATATATCTAATGTAAACATACACACTATATCAACTAATATTGATGGCATATCTAATGTAAACATATATAGTGTAGTATATCTAATCTTTATGTCATATTTAATTCAATAGGCCAAATTGATCCACAGCAAATGTTGCATTTAGGATTGGACATAATAGCTAAGAGCTCTGCCAATAATCTCTGTCCTTATTAAATGAACTTTATAAAGTATGATGACCTGGCAAACCGCCACAAACATGATGTGATACAGTAGGTCAAGTGGAGATCCAGGGAGCTGACAAGAGGAACACACACCTGCTGGGTTACAAACCATGGAACAGAAGTGGTGTGTTTCATAGAAATGGTTGTAAATGTAACATTGAACACAAGTGTGTTAGGATAAGGTTAAGGTTATAGTTAGGGTTAGGAGTGTGCGTGTGTGTGTGTGACAGAGAAAGGGAGAGACAATCTGACACAGACAATCTGACACAGACAATCTGATTATGCCAACAACCATCTGATCCTGAGACACCACTAAAATTACATCTACACAACACACACACAAACACACACACAGTCCTGTCTACAGCAAATAAATCTAGATTATACCTATAAAACACATACACTTTTCCTGTGTGTGAGTGTATAGTGTGTAGTCCAGGCTACTGAGAGTGCACACTGTGTTTACTGTACAGTAAAAACACTTCACACCAAACCCACAAATACACACACACACACGTTCTCAACCACACACACACTCACAACCCTTCAGCCAAACCTCAAGAGATGAATCTTTATTATTCTTGCCAATAGGCATCTTCCTCTCACACAACCCCCTTGTCCCCCTTTTTCACCCTCCCTCCCTCCTTCCCTCCCTCTCTCTCTCTCCCTCTTTCTCTGTTTCAATTTTCAAATGGAAATTATCTAATGATAAATCTGGTGATGCAACTAAGAACAGAACAGAACAGAACTGAATAGAATTGAACAGAATAGAATATCTTTGTCATTGGGTCAGAACAATGAAATTTTATGATGTTGAACAGTAATAGATTAAACAACTGAAAACATTTAATGACAAGCAGAAAACACGCAAACACACACACACAACGATATATCTAAATATATACCTATGCACTGTATTTATACATAATGTGCCAATTGCTGCAGAGCAGTTTATGAATAATAACGTCAATAATAAGGTGTCAGTGATGAAGTGCTAGACTCAGCTGTAGTGTGAATTGTTTCCTGTATTCCAGTCGTGATAAATAATACAAACTGCGCGGTGGGGGGGGGGGGGTCTCCTCCAGCATGTCTATCAGTTTCTCCCAATGCAGTAACCTAGTAACCTTCACTCCTCAAAGCACCTTCTGCTAATCACCCTCTCTCATACACTGCCTCTGCCTGTCTCTCTCCTTCTGTCTCTCTCTCCCTTTGACTTTCTGTCTGTCTGTAGTTCTGTAGTGTAGGCTGTGCAGGCCCTGTAGTACATGAATCAGAGATCTTTCCACAGGCTGTGTGTGGTAAAGTAAGTCCCTTGTGTGTGTGCAGTACGATCATTGCTGGAAGGGTAGGGCTGCTAGCATGCATACACACACACACACACACACACACACACACCAACACACACACACACACACCGGATGGTGATGATCAGGATGAGGATGATGTGCAGCAGACGACAGAGAGGCTACAGATCTTCTCTTTGTGCCAACGCTGTGTAGGGCTGTGTGTGTGATCTGTGTGTGTGTGTGTGTGTGTTTGTGCATGATGAAGTGGAGGGGTGACATAGAGGACAGAAGGGGGGTTGGGGATAGAGCGTGTGTGCGTGTGTGTGCATCTCTCTTTCTCTCTGTTGGATTATTCACACACTCACTCACAGGGTCACAGCAGTCTAATCCAGGGAGAGAGACACAGACAGACTGAGATGGACTCATCTGACTCCATATTTATGGGTTATTGTAAATGTGTCTGGACAGCTGTAAAAGCCGTGTGGCAGTGTATGTGGAGAATGCGTGTTTGTGTGTGTGCAAGTCTGTACAGGCATGCATGAAAAGAGTGTGTGTGTGTGTGTGTGTGTGTATTATAATCCAGCAAAACTACAAAGGAATGGCTAAAAAGAAAGAAGAGGTGCTGGATTGGCCCTACGTCTGGACCTTTTTTGAGAGAGAAATTACTTTTTTGTTGAATAAATAATAAAAACATATCTTTTTTCTGTGTGTCCCAGATTTGCTTAAGCAGACCTACAGAGAGAGAGAGAGAGAATATGCAGCATGTGCTGTGCCCCAACACTATATACACTACACACTAAACACAGCGCTTCCAAACACCACACGCTAAACACTGAAAACACCTCACCCCAAACACCACATGCTAAACACAGTGCCTGCAAACATACTAAATACTGTAAGCACTCTGCCTCCAGACATCACACACATGAAACACTGCACTTCCAAACACACACAGAGAATAGCTACAAGCAAGAACTTCACTCCTACATACAGTATCATCCTATACGGTGCTGCAGAACAGCTGTGTGCAGTGTGTGTGTGTGTGTGTGTGTGTGTGTGAGAGAGAGAGAGAGAGAGAGAGAGAGAAAGAGAGAGAAACCTTCCTATCAAGCTTTTTGGGTTTGACAGGAGCGGTTTTCTAGTTCCTCATTGATCTCAGAAGCAGAAGCAATGTGTCGTCTGAACAGCTGACCTTCTCACACTGGAGTGAATGGACAAGGACAGTACTGTATATTCTGTCATTAGCAGAGGAACCCAGAATGGAAACGTAAAGAAGTAACCACATGGGGTTTTCAAAGACTTTTGAAAGCATGAGTAGCTATGCTTTCAAAAAGGTCGTTATTCTAGGTGAGCGTTAGCAGGGTTAGCAGGGTTAGCAGGGTTAGCAGGGTCTGTGTGGACATGTGGACACGTGGTGTTCTGTCCTCTGAGAAGGCAGCACTGGAAAATCCCCATGTGTGACTAGCATGAAGACAAAAAACTGGAACATCTGGCTATTTATACCAGCTCACTGTAACTACCACACTATCTCACACACTCGCATAGAGTCCTCTGAGCTTGTGTGTATGTGTGTGTATGTTGCATGACACTCTTGCATAAATGTCTCGGTATGGATGCTGTGCGTCCTTTGTGTGCATCTCACTGATGCAAGGACCTGAAACCCTCACACAACCCTCCACACCCCTCAGGATAGAGCAGGACCAGCAGAAGGTCTCCGTCTCCAGCTGACCACGGTGTGCATGGATGTCTCAGATTATGCAGTGATGGAACTGCCACCATATCACTTTCAACAAGATCCTGTTCACCTACTTAAATGCCGCTGCAAATGCAGGAACACATTCAGACCTGTCGCCATGGGACGCCATGTGGCTGATCTCAGATCAGTCCCGCTGTGCCAAAGGTCCATTAGAAGGTTTAATATTTAATGTGCTGGGTGCAGTGACTCCAGCTCATACTGCAGCTCAGAAACAAAAGCCCTCAAAATAAGAAACCTGACAGTTTAACCCCTTCGGTGCCAGGGCAGAACAGGGTTAAGCTGCTGGGAGGAGTTTGGGTCTTAAGTCCGTATGTGGTGACAGAAATAATCGTGACAAAGGAGTGTCCAACCACACACACCCTAACACACTCACAGCACAAAACAAAAAAATATCCTACTGTACCTGTCAGCTCTGTACACATTCTAATAACAGCCTTATTTAGGTAATTGAGGTAAAACTTACAACCTTAAAATCATATGTGAAGGAGCATTCTAGAAACTGATTCAAATTCAGAGTAAAATATCCGATAAGTTCCCTACTTTTTGTTTGTGAAACAGAAACAGGTCTAATTGTGTTGCACAGTGAAGTGTGTGTTTATGCTGTGTGTGTGTGTGTGTGTGTGAGAGAGAGAGAGAGAGAGAGAGAAAGATTGTGTAAGTCAGAAAAAAGAGCAGCTGTGGATGAACCACAACACTTTTTTCTCTCATTATAACAAACCCAGTAATTACCCCAGAAGAGCACAGTAATCCAGATCTGAATGAGAGGGAGTGAGGGAGGAAGGAGGAGAGGGGAGAGAGAGAGAGAGAGAGAGAGAGAGAGAGAGAGAGAGAGAGAGAGAGAGAGAAAGGGACGGATTAAAAAAGACTAAACAGTAAAAAAGAGAACATGCAATAAAAGTGCCCATAGAGGAGGATGACACAGAAAGGCTGAAAGAAACTAGACTGCAAGTAAACTGTGAAAGCCCCAGAATTCCTTACAAGATTTGAGTGATTTAGTATTTGAGCTGGTAAGCTGGTTTTAGGCCCAAACATCACTCTGCAGTTCTGCATTGACACTACATGTCTGTCAGACAGAGAGATATACATCAGTAATCAACCACACAAGACCGCAGTCAAGGAGGGCACAACCCAGCCAGCCTGTCTGGCTGTGAGGTCACATTACACGAACCCACAGCCGGTACCGGAGAACAGAATTAATGTACTGTAGCTGTATGTCAAGAACTGGGTAGTCTGCAGTGTGAGGGACATCTGAAGAGCTTCTGTCCAATGGAAGATGCCACAATGGCAGATCAGACAGGTCACCCCTGCTGTCTCACTCCACCCCTGCTGTCTCACTCCGCCCGTGCTGTCTCACTCCACTGTGTCTCTGAACCCCAACAGAGCTGGAGGTGACCTGACAGCGACCTGACAGCGCACCTTGGTGGCCAGGAGGGGCAGGGCGTGGGTGTCTGGCGTGGCAGGGTGTCCTAAAGCTCACGTTACCAGCCTGAAGTGAAATCCGGTGTTTGGCCTCTGCTGCGTTTCTGCTGACATTTGTAATCATCTGTCCTGTGAGGACCCATCAGCCATGAAGCCGGACACAACCGGCCACGCAGCACGGAGAAGCTTAGCTCGGGCAGCTGTGCTGACGTCCTGACTCGCGGATTTCACCAGCTACTGGCGGGAATGTTGCTTACTCCAGCAGCGGGAAAGAGGAGACTGACCATCACTCCTACACTACGAAGAGTCTCAGCGGAGCTAACAGCAGCAGCTGGACACACTATGATGAGTCTCAGCGGTGGGCGGAGCTAACAGCAGCAGCTGGACACACTATGATGAGTCTCAGCGGTGGGCGGAGCTAACAGCAGCAGCTGGACACACTATGATGAGTCTCAGCGGTGGGCGGAGCTAACAGCAGCAGCTGGACACACTATGATGAGTCTCAGTGGTGGGCGGAGCTAACAGCAGCAGCTGGACACACTATGATGAGTCTCAGCGGTGGGTGGAGCTAACAGCAGCAGCTGGACACACTATGATGAGTCTCAGTGGTGGGTGGAGCTAACAGCAGCAGCTGGACACAAGCTGCACATCCTGGATTCTCAGCAAACAACACCATGTGTTGACTGTCATGTGTGTCTTTTTCATACACACTCCTTTTATTCATGAAACTGGGCTTAACTGACACAGATATTTGACATGGAGGTTTGGCTGAACACCTGATGCATACAGCCAATCAGTAGATGCACTGTGAAAATAAAATGTGACAGATCTGTCAAGACAATATGGTGGGAATAGTAATAAACTAACAGGACCCCTGAAGATGTTACCTTCATTGACTTTTATTCTGTAAAGTAAACCAAAGGGGGTTGCAGTCTCTTACCTGCTTCTAATTTACAACTTTATCCAGTTAAGATAATAAGAACTATATTATGGATGCAATGCTTTCATTACTTATAATGCAACAACCAACAGACATACTGATCCCAGAACAGGACCAGGCACATTATGAAACTCCTGTCTCTAAAAACAAATTTAATGTATGTCACAAAGACTGTGTAAAATTAACATGTGTTGAAAAGTGACACAATGTGACCTTATTGTGGCAATGCATAAATTCATTTAACAGCTGTGGATTCACCTTAATCCTTAGCCCTAACCAGGGCAGGTTCAGAGTCTTCCATTGGCCTGCTACCTCGCTTCTCACACGTACACAGCCAAAATCACCCCAGCACAACAGTGCCATAAACAAACCCAGTCAAAGATCCACATCAGCGAAACAGTGTCATAAAGTAACTGCTACAGTCCACCGTATTTGTCACTAGTGTAGTGTTTATCAGCCCTGTAGTAACTCAGTGGTGACACTTTTCCAGCAAATCAATTATTTCTGAAGACGATAACAACATTAACTTGCTGGCTGAAGGTTAAATTCTGCGGGTGTGGAGGCTATACTGGAGCTGCTGTTGAATTTAAACTCTGTAGGGATCTCCAGGGGTTTGGAAGAAACCTGTAGGGATCTCCAGGGGTTTGGCAGAAACCTGTGGGGATCTCCAGGGGAGGGATGGAGTAGAGTGGCAGAGTTGGTTTAGAGGAGGTGTGTTATTACAAGACAAACATGAAACCTTAAAGGTACCTTAAACTGCCATCCTCAAAGTAATAAAGCATCTGAGAGGATCTGGGATCAGGACCACAGCAGTAAGCCAGTGAATGAGTTCCAGGTAATCAAAGCTCTTGGTGTTTTGAGCAATGAGCACACGTCTCTACCTGTTCTACCAGATGAGCTCTCTCACCCACACACCCACCCACACACACAAAGCTGAGTATGCACACACACACATACTCACATCCAGATCAATGAGTACACACATGCTCACACAGTCCCTTCCACACCCACTTTGACCACACCACACCACCACACACAAATACACCCACACCACAAGCTTACAGACACACATGCCTTCATACATCACAGTATTTGTTACAAAGAGATCAGACTGAATTTAGTACCACTAATACCACTGATAGTGCTGATCTGGGATACACTCAGGTTTATGTCAAGTTAACAGGAAATCCAACTGATCTATCAGCTGTAACTGGGACACTGGAGGAGACATTGTGGTAGTGACTGTTGTCTCGGACCAGCTGTGTGTTAATAAAACCACTGACACTAAAAAAGGAGCTGGAACTGGATCCATCCAGGTGCACAGCTACAACACACCAACCAAACACCAATCAAACCCCAACACTGGTCCAACACTGATAATTTCTATTGAGCATATAGTAAACCTCAAAACTCACACACAATAATCACCAACCTCGTATTAAGTGACATGAAAACACTCACCAGCTCGTCCAGGTTGCGCATGTCACAAAGAACTCTCTTCTGCTGTTGCCAGATCTCGACCAGTTCTGAGTCGGAGTCGCCGGTGCTCTTCTGCCGACTAAACGTCCTGCTAGATGGGCTGTGCTCGCGCAGGCTCTCGCCCAAGCTCTCGGACTGGCTTTCCTCGTCCCGGATCTCTTCCTCAATCTCCTCCTCGAGTTGGATCAGCATGGGGGCGAGCATGCCAAACTTAGAACCCCGGCGCGCGACCTCCAACAGACACAGAACAAAGTTTTTCTCGTTGCACCGTTCCACCAGGTCGTTGGTCTCGAACATTAAAACGTCTTTGATCCACAGCTCTTGCCGACACCAGCTGATGAAGTTGGAGACGTTATCGCGTGCCAAGAACGAGCCCGGTATAACGTTCCGCGACTGAAAAACGACATCTTTGCTTGGTGTCCTAAGAGACCTCGCAGCATCTGGATAGTTTATTTGGAAGTCGCGTGCGGCACGGTTCACGTTGTTGGCGTGCTTGCAGAGCGCGCAGCCCGTCTCCAGACTTTCCATAAAGGTGTCAGCCGTGATGTCCAGGTCGTAGAGCGCGTTCAGCCATTCAGCTAGATCCTCCTTCATGGCGTACAGATACTCCTCACTGGACTTAAATGGCCTAATGCTTTTCGAAGCGGCAGACTGTATGTTGGTCTGATCTGCCATATTGTGGAATTTACGTGTGTCAGTAAAGGCACGGTATGACTTCCGATTGTCTCAGGATATAAGTATATAAGACTCCGTAAACCACGCTGTAGATGACAACATAACCAAATAGGGGTGGCCGTCACCAAACTCGTCGGTTTAAAGGATGAGCTCCCTGACAGATCCGTGTTTAATGTCAACAGCGCACACTGACACGTGATGCTGCTGTGGAGCATCGATTTTGGATGTCTCCGTCAAAGACCACAGGGAGATATATCAGGCTCCTACGGGACAAACGACACAGACAGAAACCTTAGTCATCATATCATTATCGCACCCAGGATCCTCAGTCAGTAGGCCTACGACGCCACACGGCGCCTTCTCTCTCTGTATGAACAGGTACTTGTCGCTTTTTAAGACGAAAATGTAATGCTCTGTTGCAGAGTTATCACTCTCGCAGTCCTTCATACGTCGAGGTGCTATTAATCAGAATGCAGCGAACGCACATTTCGTTACTGAAATGAAGGAACTATCAAGCCTGTAGCGTGTAGCACACCTACTGTGTCAACGACTGGTTACTTTTAAATAAATAAAATGAAAGAAAATATTTGACCAGAACACAAGCGTTGCCAAATATTTGCATCCAGAAATTTTATTCAAATACAGTCGTTGTATAAGAGTCAGTTGATCTATGCAAATAGTGAACAGTAGGCCTGCACAACCAGTCGGACTAAACTACCGGCTATTCATTTATGCCTTGAGATTTATGTGAAATTAACGTGCAATTGTAGACACTTAGATGCAAAAAATAACCACGTTTTAAGCATGACCCATTAACATTCGCCACTTGTCAGATCTGATAACCATCCAAATCAGAGCGTCAACGACGCAACACGTCTTACCCTTCATAACCGCGCTCGTCTTCAGAAGCCCGGTCATTCTACCGCCTCCTTCCAAACACGATCACCGTAGACGAACGCATTGTGAAAGACAAACTTATCTCCAGTCCGTCCTATCGCGTCTTCACTGAAGACAAAACCCCCTGTCGTTATAACACCCCGTCATCAAATTAAATCAAATACCACCTTTTTAATCATTAATGCGGTTCAAGGCTCCGAATTCCAGAAGCTGTCCGCTTCGATTCGCTACTTCAAATCCGAGCTCGCTGGCACTGCTCCGCCAGTGGACTTCGTCATCAGCAAACGAAAGAGACTCTTTCCCTTTTGCTTGGAAAGGCGGACAAAGGCAGATCCCCAAGACGTTAATCACCGCGTCTCTCTCTCTCGCCCGTGACCGTCCAGCTCCTGCGCCGCTGAACCTGAATGTGCCGTGTCGGTGTCGGTGAGCCTCGACGAACTCCCGGGTGTCAAAAGGCGTGACTGGCCGTCGTATATTCCCAGGAGCGGGAGATCCTCTGTCTTTGCCGAGATGTGAATTTGGGGTATGTGATGATTGATTTAACCTTCAAAAGCATAACACCGCTGACCCGTTAGAGACTAAGCTACACGGGGTACGACAAAAGCGGAAAATTACATTGTAATTACATAGTGAATTAAAGCACAGACAGTTCAAACGATCGCATGAATAAACTATGAACTCGTTTCTGAAACGTTCGCATAGTAATTTATCAGTGTGCCGTAGGTCCTGGAGAAAATTAACGTTTTACGTGACGAGGCTAAAACGGCCGTACTGGACCCGTTTATGTATTAATTTTCATCACAAGCTATTTTCCCAGGGTCATCTACGCAGGAAGTGATGGAATACCAGTTAGCCTGGGCGGTACCAAGACGCAAGATTCAAACACACCGTACTTTTTTTAAAAGCCCATATAGAGTGAGAAGTACAACTAGAGCTGCTGAAGTAATTTAAGTAAATCACAGAAGTCGTCGACAAACGTTGAATGTCTCATTACCGTGTCTCACTAACTCGTTTTCATAACGGTGCAAAAACACGTACGACTAAGGTGTTTGTTGTCGTTTATTTTCACCTTGTCTATAACAGTCTTGCACCAACAGAAGTGTGCGATTAATCCACACACCAAAGGGGGCTCTTGTTTTGATTTGAAATGCATCGGTTGTTTCTTTAAGAATGCCGGACAGAGGGGCTGACACACAGCCAGAGGGGTGAGATCATCCTGCAAGACTTGGATGAATCAACTCTTCGGAATCAACTTCTCGGCGCGCGCACTCACGCTTCCACCAGGCCCTAGCATGCGAGCAACAGCGTGTGATCATAAACATATGTTGGTGTCAACTAGTCCAACAGAGTGATAGAAAAAACGCCTTTCCAAAGCTACATATGAAAGCATGTTTATTGGTGTTGCCCCTAGTCAAAACCACAGCTACTAAGCCCTTCTTGCTACTCTTACATAACCAGACTTGGGTTGGGTAGTTGTATTGTTTTGAAAGAAACAAAACCCCTTCTTTGTACATTTTATGTCCAGTGAAATTACATCCAGACAAATACGACAGATTTAGACAGGAAAACAGGTCCAGACTTGGAGAAGCACATGAGATTAGTGGCCTTCTAGAGCCTGTGCACCTCCCGAGAAACCGCAGTGAATTAAACCCACATTCACATAACCCTTTCAAAGTTTCACAATTACTGAGATTGCAGAACGTGAAGTTTATCATGCACATATTTTTAACATACCCAGGTAGAACTTCAGATACATTTCTCCGACATGAGTTTCAAGTCAGTAATCAGAGGGAAGCTAGTCTATAAACCAGCGAGTGTGTCATTTTAACTTCCTCTGATGCAACGGGTTTCCAGTACATGCAGCACAACCTGTGTGACGTCAGACACCTGGATGAGCGTTCTGTGCTTGTGAAACATGCTGCTATGTTCCAACGCCCCATTCTAGAGGCCAAATGGAGCAAAAGCATTTTGCCTTTAACAAGCTCATGCAGGTCCATCTTTCCGAAATACATTTTTCTAAAAATGGCAATATTTTGTATTATGTGGTTTTAAAACATTGATATTTGCTCATCTCATGTAATTTTATGAAGCTTCACAGTCATTTACAAGACTAATTAACCTGCATCTGAGTTACAGCACAAGTCCTCTGACATGAGCCATCAGAAACCAGAGCATCCTTATTCGGTAACCAAATATTACATGCTGTGGTAATATGGATCCGATCTGCTTCTTACAAGAAAATCCATTTCCTGGCAAGACATCCATGCAGATTTAGTTTCTTTGTTGTGGCGTGTTAAGACAGAAGCCTCTAGATTGAACTTTGTCATGTCTAGATCAGAGCGGGAAACTCTTCAGTCAGCATAAAGCACTCAGCACAAATATCAGAACATGTCCTGGAACCATTACACATACCCAGGGTGCTTGAGACATCTTGTGGTGAAAGTGGAAACTGCACCCACATACAGCAAGAGAAGGGTGTGTGAAAAGATACGTATAAAAAAAATAAATAAATTAAGGGGCGGGTCTGGTTCTAGAACAGCTGCTTTGACTTTGTTCTGGTACCACAGTAGCCAATTAAAAGCTCTTAATTTAGAAACCCAAATCTGTTGCCCACATGGATACTGGTGATTTCCACCGAGTCACATGAGATCAATATAAGAAATGCCATAATGGGAAAATTAGATATTAAGTGTGAATAGAGTTGAAATTTTTATTTTAAAAAATTGTTGAGTAGTACATATGGGGAGAAGAGTGATACACATGATATAAAATGAAAGTATGGAGTCTTCTAGTCACCTAAAGAAATGATAATAAGCAAAAAAGATGTTACGGGCCAGGAATCTGATGACCATGTATAAATATGGACTTCTAAATTAAAAAAAAAAGACCATTTAAAAAAATACACCCCTTTACAGAGTTTGATTACTCCTTGCATGAGCAGTGCATCAGTAGGGTCTGTCCCGGCGTTCCTGACGATGATCCCTACAGAAGAAGAAAAACATGCACTTAAAGCTGTTCCCACATCAGTTTCAGACCGTTACCACCAGACAGGTTAAGACTACATTACCAACAGAGAGCAGTTCCGAAATCAGAGACTCGAGATGCCAGGAATGAATTAGCAAAAACGTTTCATCTGCTTAAGTTGTATCACAGTATCTCAGCACACCTGAACCAAGGCTTCACCATGACTGGTTCAGGTGTGCTGGGAGGGAAACGCAGAGGAAATGAGGACTGTGTGCTACACAGGACTAGACCGAACACAGTGTGTTAAGCGGCTGGTGACCCAGAAGCAGGGCTGATGTGTGCCTACCTCATCTCCATCTTTCCTGGGGGGCCCATTCCTCTGCGGCCCCCCCGATCCATGGGGGGTCCTCCACGGAAGCCCCCACGCTCCAGACCCCCCCGGCCGCCCCTGAAGGCCCCGGGCTCACCGGCCCAGCCCCCACGCATGCCCCCGGGCCCCCCGCGGTCCATGCCTCTACCACCTCGGACCATACCACCACGGCCTCGATCGCCACCTAAAGGAAACACAGTAACCATGAAAAATCTGAAGTTGTAACATGCATTCTGTTGCACTTTTCCCCCATTAACAGCACTTTGAGTTGCCTCTCAAGTGCTGTACAAATACAATAGCCTGGCCTATTTATGGACCATGTACAGTTCATTCTGGAGGGGAAACAACTTTAAGTTTACACAGCTACCAGGTTCCACATCTCCACCAACACATGAACCTGTATGTACCATCACTGTTCAGTATGGCAGAGGGGGGCTGTATGTGGGGTCTGTACCTGGAGGGGGTGCCAGACCCTCAGGCTTAGGAGCTTTGCACTGGTTACACTCGGTCCTCCAGGAGAAGTTCTGGTTAGCACAGCCACTATTGCGCGCGCGCACACACACACACACACACACACACACAGCACAGAGATAGCAACATCACCTACTGGGACATAAAACGAGCAAACCAAACTCTGTATCTAGTTTTCAAAACCCTGAAAGGAGGCAATGAGAGTCCAAGATGGCTTCAACCCTGTGTGGCCGCATGAAAGCCTAAAGCAGGACTCACGGGTTGGGACACTCCCAGTCTCCAGCTCTCTTCTGCACGTTGTTGCCCCCTGGTGGTCCAGCCCAGCCCATGCCGCCACGAGGGCCCCCTCTGGGAGGGAAGCCTCCCCTCTCTGCTCCTCTCCCCATCAAACCTTATCACACAGATGAGGGAAAAGAGTTACAACAAAATCTTCCAGCACAGACAACCAGGCACAAAAGCAAAAGGCCCACAGGCATCAGGCTGGGCTTGGGTTCGAATGACCAAAATATTCTGTAGCTGTCCAGGACACTCAACAAGAAATGTAGTTGCATTGTAGTCCTGTGGAACTATGGAAAAGCTAAATATCAAGTGATTTATATAACAATTAAAGTAATACTGCATGTCTTGAGCAATAGCTTTTTATTGCCAAAGCATCACCATTCAAGTAGTAGAAAGACCTGGATTACAAACTACTGAAAAACTCCTTTTTTTTTTTTTTGGGGGGGGGGGGGGATGTTACCTCCACGCTCCATCATGTCTCCTCCTCTCATGGACATGCCTCCCCTCATGGCTCCTGGTACCACCTTCCTGCGTGCCATCGACACGTTCAGTCGCCGACCCTGAAACTCCTTACCTGTAACACACGACAAGGAAGTCACACACACAGCGCTACATAAATAATAAACATCCATTTTAATTCAGTGCAGTCCATGTTCATATTACAGCTTCCCACAAATCTGTAGCAGCCCCCAACAAAGTAATTTTTCAGCACTGCTCACTGCCATGATGTCAGAAAACAAAATCACTATAGAGGATCACAGCTTCACATCCACAGGGACATTTTACCCTCATGAAGGGGAAATGAGACACCCAGAATAATGACCCCACCCATTCCCCATATAACCAGCTCTCCTCAGCTCTGGTTAAACACACAAACACGTGTTCAGTAAGGTCAGCAGAGTGGCCAGTGTTTGGTCACCGACATCATGACTCATCTCAAGTGATGATGATTTATATCCTCGCTTTGCTTATAGATGTTGGCCAGTTTCTAACTGGTTTTGCAAACAATGGCATATCGAATGTCATTTCAGCTTTGAAATTACGATAGAGGTGTTGCCACTTCCTTAAAAACATTTTACCTTCAGCCTAAGTGGACCAGGGTAATTGTTTTCCCTGATTAATGATCATATTTCAAAACTGGCACAAACTATACCATCGGACTATTTAAGATGCTACAAGCTTAATAATTTTCCTTGAAAAAAGTTCCAAGTACTGATGAATAGTAAAAATTAAGAAAAGTTAACTCTAGTGTACACTTATGTCAAGGTTAATTATAGCCTAGGCCATCTTCTGCTTTGTCCTGACCAATCCCCCCCGAGTAATCCGCTTAATCTCTTGCCAGGCGATTTGCACCCACCCACTAGTTTACCCCCCGTTTGGAACCCAGGAAGGCAGAGATTCCAACGGTGGTGCAGGCGAGACAGGAGGACACTGACCATTAAAATACTCCACAGCAGCCCTGGCACAGTAGGGCTCCTCGTAGGACAGGGTTGCATCCCCCTTCGGCTTGCCAGAGTCTTTGTCCGTGTAGATATTGATCGCCGGTTGGGTGGTGCGGCGATTGATCTGGGGACCAAAGGCAAGAGGGAGCGTGAGCGTTGGTGTGGTTACAGGCTGTATGCGCGCACAGGGGGCAGGGCTGCAGTATGTAGAGGACACGCCCTCACCCGCAGGGGCCCACAGTGCTTGAAGAAGTCGGCCATTTCAGGCAGCGTGGCGTTTTCAGTGAGTCCGGTGATGTAGATGGTGCTGTTTTCAGAGTCATCCTGCTCTCCTGGGTGACCTGAGGAGCAAAGTTAAAAACCTTAATCTAAAGCAGACAGGTCTCTCCCAGGCATCACAAAACATCCAAGACAGAAACTAGATTGTGAAACAAGAAGTTCGACACAATCGAACACCAAAGGCAAAGCAGGAGATCCTCACCCATGTCACGGTCCATTCCATCCCTCATGGGTCCTGGTGTTTGGAGTTGGAAAGAGACAAAAACAAAACACAAATGCAGTTATTGCCCACTGCCGTGTGATAGGTGCCTTCCTGGCAGCAGTATGTGGCAAATTAGTTGCCCATGAGTTTTTACGCAAGGATTTTTTTTTTTTTGGGGGGGCCCCTGGTTAGACAAAATAAGACCCATTTCTGTAGTGAATGAAGCCCGACTCAAAACTCCAAATCAAACTATTTAAAAAAGGAACCTGGTTTTTAAAATTCGGACAGCAAAGCCCACCTCTTTACATGTTTCTCAAACGTGCCACACCAATGCAAGATGTCCTAGGGGCTCGCAGGCACACATTCTACAGTACAGTCAGAAGTGGACTAGCCAGTGTAATACTCTCAACTTACCACCAGGCTTACTGAAGCCACCTCTGTCGCCAGCCATGCTACGAATGAAGATATGAAGGTGAAATCCCATTTAGTCCTGAACGAAGGTAAAACTCCAACAGGGTATATGGACATAATGATTTCCCACTTTCTTTTTTTTTTTTTTTTAATAATAGAAACCCCAGGTAACACCACCATAAGAGATCGCGCTCATAGAAAAGCTTGTTGAATGTTTAAGCATTAAATCCCATTTACAGTGCATTTCATTTCTACAGCATCAATCTGTTAACATGTACACTTTAAATAATAATTATATTATAAAAAAATGGATTATATATAAAGTCTGGGGTGGAGCAAAAAGGAAGTGTGCCCAGTTTAACCCATTACACAAGGGGACATGAAGGAACACAGCTAATCAACAAATAACCATCAGAAACCAGAGTTTCATTACAAAAGGAATGAATTCACATATACAGATTTGAAGAACAAATAAACTGGTAATTATCATAACATTACGAAAGTACATATGAACATCACATTTAGGGGGAGAGAAACAAAACACAAAACAGAAACTCTTGAACTGAGCACGCCAGCCTTCGCCACTCTGACTTGCTGCCTTTGAAATGGAAAGAAGTACTTAAAGTGCAAGTACTGACGTTCTTACATGGATCTCTGCTACCTGTAGCATACAGATATGGACAAAATGTTAAAGTACTTGAAGGAAAACGTTAATTACAACAGATGAAGCAACACTAAGATTTACCTGTGTTTAGAAGGCATTTAAAAATGAACTTTGTAAGGTACAACTTTATATATAGTTGATTTTCAATGTTAAGAAATTAAATTAAAATATTTTCAAAATGTGCAAAAACTGCATCAGTTTTGTGCAGATTTACCTGCTTATCTTCGGTACCTAAACACATTTGTATTAGAAATAACAGTTAAAGACAGACATATGGCTTCACTCACACACTCCGTAAGCTTTAATGCTCCAAGTCGGTATTTCACACACCCTCAAATCTATTCATGTTGAACGAGACTGGATTTTTCCCCCAATTCATGGCCTTCAACTCCACACACTGTAAATAAACCCCCAAGTCATTGAAAACCCCAAACCTTTCTTCCTTCTCCCTGCCACAGGTTTAATAAACACACCAGCACTGCTGATATCAGAGTGGCATATATGTGCATTTGAATGAAGGTTTTGTTTGTGCAAAAATAATCCTCCTAAATGTAACCAAAAGGTAAATGTCCCAAGTTCCATTTCCACTAGTTTACACGCATTTACACTCCAAATTTGGTTTAAGGAAAAGACGGAAGGAAGAAAAACCCCAAACACATTACACCAAACATTTGCTGAAAAATCACACACATTATTTCCTTTAAGAACTCTTGATTTACACACCAACACTACTCCAATCCAAAAGGCCAGGAAACCTTTAATTAAATAAGTAACCAGGATTTCGACATTTGTTAGCGCTCTTCACACAGGAGTAAGAGCCAAGCTGACTAGCAAGATCTGTCCATCAACACGGCTTACATAGGCAGGACATTGAAGAGGGAAGCTGCTCTTTATTCTTTATTACCTCCCCATTTCACTGAAACAATAAACAAAATCAATCCCCACACAACCTTGATTATACAACAAGACCAAATCTTTTATTGCATCCAGTAGAAAATGCATGTCTACATCCAATTTCCTATAAGTTTTAAGGAGGAAGAGTATTGCTGATTTTGGCAAATGTTTGAAAATTTTGAATGTAATTCAAGTAAATGCAATAAAATGCTACTGTATATTTCCACAAGGTACCAAGGAAAAATTGGTTGTAGGAAAACCTTGAATTTTGCTCATACAAACTCCCAACCATGCGATCAGTCAACGTCTGGAGTGCTAGATGGGTTAGATTGCAAAACGATCCCAGGTTGCCCTTCCCTGGCAATGACCAACATCAAACGCTGCATTGAGGCAGTAATCAGCACAGATCCCCAAAGCCCAAAACCCTGATGCTGCTGGTTACAGTAAATCAGTGAAAAACAGCAAACCAAGTGCTGCTGGGCTGCTTTTCTGTATGAAGCAATAACGAGTCTAACTCCTCTACGTTTAGTCCTCCAGTGAATGCACTGCAGTACAGGAAGCTGAGGACACCTGCTCTTCATGCAGTGATCTTCCAGAAGCTCAGTGGAACCTGTGTTTGCGGTGGGGACACATCAGCAGGTTCCTTGCCTCCATACCTCCACGCTGACATGAACATGACAAACCCACCCAGGATCTCCATGATGCCTCCGAGGTAACCTAGCGCAATACAGTAGCCCACGCGAACGGTGGCTGGTGGGGACTGCAGGTCAGTCAGCAGGTAAGCGTACCACGCCACAGGGATGACAGTGAGCAGCCCAGAACACACGATGACGAAGCCCCCGAGACAAACGCCGGTCCAGCTCGGCCTCGTGGCCCAGCAGCGCACACCGAACGTGGCCACGGTCAGACCCACCATGGTCATGAGCAGAGACGCCGCCATCATCCTCTGGGCTGTGTCTATGATTTCGTTCTCAAAGTATCCTTCAACCACATGGTTACAAAGGACGTCTCTGGAGTCCGGAGAATACTTGCAGATGTGCCAGATCCCTTGGTAAAGGACCACTTCAGGAGCTTCTCCACTGACGTTGTGGATGGAACGCCAGTTTGGGGCTACCGTGCTGGTCAGACTCAACAGCCAACCGCACGGCACCAACACAAACCCAATCACAACCATGCAGGGAAGCACGATGCACCTGCATCCGCCAGCACTGAGCTTCACCATGGCACTCGCCAGAGTCAACAACCACCACCAGCAGCTCGTCGCGCTCTGCGTGAGAAATGAGTTCCCTCCGGGATACGGGGCTTTAAAGAACCACTTCAACACCTGACCGAAACTTGGGAGAGGGAGGATCTCACAAACACCTACGCTTGAGAAAGGTCATGTGAGAGGACTTCACCTGGCCTCAATAATTCCTCCGGTTTCCACTCAGGTTCTCTTACAGTCCAGAGGGAGAGCACATAATACCACCGTAGACAAAGGACACAATACATTACAACCTGAACATTTGGAATTTCCCCACAACCATTAGGTGAATACAAAAGGTCTACACATCTTCACAGGGGCTGTAATACAACGCCGTTAAAACCTGAGGCACCATTCACGAATGCTGAAAAGGTTTGTGGAGTTCATTGTTTCTGAACCAAAACCACTGGTAGATAGCATAATTGCCCAGAGCTTAAATTTTCTTTTTAAAAACCCTCTAGAATCAAATGACCATGAACACAAACCGAACACCTGTAAATGGGTCATTAACCAAGGTTCACATTAAAACACAAAGTGAGCAGCCAAGTGGGTGAAGAAACCATCTAGAAATGACTGGCACTTTGGAGTAAAGCAGCATACAAGTCCTTCCAGATGTGCCCGCTGCTACAGAACCTTGGCTTAAAACGCAACACAAAACATGCAACACCTCACCAATGTAATAATCATTACGTTATTACCAGTCTGTGCCAAATCACACAGGCGTTTGTTGTATATGCAAGGTGTGCTATTAAAGTCTTGGCTGACGCAAGTGCTGACAGCTCATCTGATCCCGGGTAAGTGATTTAAGATCAGTGATATGAAAGTAAATCAGGCTACCAGAAACAAAGCTAAAGCATGCTGTTAGTTACATGCGCACTGTTGCTGGAGAGATTTACCAAACGCTGGAGGTTTGTTTTGGGGTGTGGTGGAGGGGAGGGGGTTGCAAAAAAACCAAGTATCCCAAAGTGACAGGAAGTGCATTCTTCCTTTTAAAGCTTAAATATGATTCTGAATAAAAAAGTCAAAAGTGGATCCCCACATTCTCAACATGCATACTAGATGTAGGTAAAAGGCTATGTTAACACTATTCACCATTTGTTCCCCTTTAAGAACACAGGCAGACTATACAAGGATGTACTGTAGTAATATGTGCAGAAAATCTAAGAAACCGCCACTTTAATCAAGACAACATAAAAATACACATCACACATGTTCAGAATCATAAAACCTGCCGAGTGAAATCAGCTCCAGTTCAGCTGTTGCGTTTTTGCAGCTGCGGCGGTCGGTGGCATTAAGGAGAGAGAGAACTTACCCCATGCCCGCACGGCCCATAAGCCCACGGCCCCGGGGTCCTCCACGCATGCCACCCCGGTCGTAGGCGTCCCTGCCTGGGCCAGAGGCGTCCCCCGGCCCTGGGTACCCCCCGCGTGGGGGCGGCTGCTGCTGCGATGCAGCGTACCCGCTCACGCCGCCCTGGCTGTAACTGTCTGCAGGGGAGAACACATCAGCGTCAAGCACAACAGCGCTGTGGGAGAAGACAGGTCTCTAAACTAACCACATCAAGACGCAGGATTCCCAACGTTCCTGAGTAGACACGAGTTTGAACGAAAGCTGGATCAGACACGGACGATCACGTTTGCAGTGCAGAGCCACTTACTGTAGTGCGGAGCCTGGTGGTAGCTGCTCTGCGCCCCTGCCTGCTGGCCGTACTGGCTCTGCGGAGGCTGGCTGTAGGAGCCGTCCGGCTGGGGAGTGTAGGCCGCAGACGGGGCCTGCTGGCTCTGGCCGTAAGCAGACGGCTGCTGCCCGCCGTAGCCAGGCTGCTGGGTCTGGTACGCCCCCTGCTGCTGGGAGTACGCCCCCTGGCTGTAAGTGGGCTGGCTGGCAGCGCTGTAACTACAGACAACGAGGACAGAGAGGAAGAGAGGGCAGAGCGAGAGATATTTTTTTAATGATGCAAAAGGAAAAAGTTGAATTTAGGGAAAAGAGTTTAGGGACGTTAAGAAGAAAACGGAGCACAACATGGAATCTGGGCATAGTCACACCAACATTAAAGACTCCTTGAGGAATCACAGCACTGCCAATGGATTTAGGAGTTTGTCAAAAATACCGAAAGGGATAAACTTGCACATGGAAACTGCATGTTCTGCGTGACCTGAAAAGTTTGCTCCGCCCTAATGACACTAAGCAGCTCCATCACATCAGGTCTGAGAGAAGGGAGCTGTAGGTTATGGCTGCACTAGCCTGGTCATGCCATAACAGATCTGTCTTTATTCTGTTCTGAATGCCTTCGCCTAATATCAAAGAAACCAAATCTATTGGCTTTACTGCGCGCACACACACACGCATACTCACACACGCATGCTGGCGACCTACTGCCGCCACAGGAAAACAAACATACGCAGGCACAGCAGGAGGGTCTGTAACACCATCCTAATCATATAGGGATCTGGGAACAGGTCCAGGTACCTCTGTGCCGCGGAGGCAGCGGGCTGCTGGCTGTAGGCCGAATAAGCAGGCTGGGTGCTATAGGCCGGCTGGCTGCCATAGGAGACCTGTGGTGGAGGGGCCGTGGTGGAGGTAGCGTAGCCGCTAGCCCCGTAGCCCTGAGCAGACTGGCTGTAGCTCTGGGCACCAGGCTGAGGGGTACCATATCCTGCTGTGAGAGATGATGAGGTTTTCAACTGTAGTAGTTCTTGTACAGTCAAACATACTAAAGGAAACAGACCCTTTGCATACGGGGAGAAGGTTATAAATTAATAATACAAAAAAAATGAATAAGTAATTCTCCAGAACTAAACGTCTCATTCTTAATGGCGCCGGGACATCGGACAGACCTGGTGTAGCTGACTGCCCGTACGAAGCTCCATATTGCTGTTGCCCATATCCAGCAGCAGCAGAGGGTGCTGTTTGGCCATATGCAGACTCGGTTGTAGGAGGTTGGGCATATGAAGCATAATCCTGCTGAGCATAACCCTGCTGTCAAACAAAGAGAGACAACTCACAAACAGAGCTGGCCGTCCCGCTCACCCATCCTCCAGCACAAACAAGCACACAAGAAGCAAGGTACATCACACCATAAATAAAGTAAGATTAGACTGATGTTCTAATCAGCAATACTTCAAAAGTTACCTGTGCCGTTTGTCCATATCCCTGAGCTGGCTGGGCCCCGTACGAGCTGTACCTGTACAACAACACCAAACCCACTCACAGCCTTTACATCTGTGTAAAAGTGTAATGGAGTCCCACTGGTAACACAGTTGCACATTTCCCCAGCTCCAACACACCTAATCTGGCTCATACAGAGATGATGTTTCAGATGTGCTGGAATTAGGGAAAAACAAGGGGATTTCTGAAACCACAAGGTGGTGTGTCCACACTCCAGGGAGAGGTGGTTTTCCATGCCTGGTCTTGGAGCAGTGCTCTCTTAGGTACTAGTATGTCAAACTAGGGAAGACCTGAACAGTGGTAGCTCATGACAGGGAGACATGGCTCTGTGACATGCTCTCTTCAGTCAGTCTGAACTAAACTCTGGGAACAAGATAAACACTGTAGTAGAGAATATGGAAAACTTACACTTGTTGGGCACCAGCCTGGTTGTAGCCACTGTAATCTACCAAAGCAAAACACAAATTAGTGGCTGCAATCTACAGGAGGATTAAACACATGACACTTCATCTAAGTACCCAGTGCTGTCACTGTTACTCATCGCAGGTGTGTGTGTGAGATTTATATACATTATATATATATATATATATATATATATATATATATGAGAGAGAGAGAGAGAGAGAGAGAGAGATTAAGTCGATTAAGATCTATTAAGTCGATTTCTCCCTCCCTTATACATTATTTATTTTACGGAAACCCTAGCACCGTTATAAAGCAAAGATAAGAGAAAAAGTCCGCCAAAGCAAAACAATTCTACGGAAAGCTCCAGAACCAAACAATAGCTTCATAAACAACGGCGTCTGATTTCATTTCTTGTGGCTGCTCTGGGCCATTAGCACACTGGAGTAACTAAAGGAGCTACCATATACGTGATAAGTTAGCATATTGGTTCATGAATAAATGTTGATTTAGAGTAAAACAAAACGTTCTAACAAATGTCACGCAAGTCAGAGAGGTATCAAGCATATCAGAGTTAAACAATAATACACTTGTATAGAACTATCGACAGTTGGCTAGATAATTAGCTTAGCGTGGCTATCGAGGTAAGCTACGTGTATCGATCCAGCTAGCTAAAATTCAAATAACTACTCGTTTCCAGCTAATAGATAAAACACACATCACGGACCCCAAGACAGAGGAAATTACGTATCACGGTATGCAGATGTGTATATACCCTTAACCAGTTAGTTATCGGGTTTATCCCACACGCACTTCTCTTTGGCATGAATAAACGGTTAGGCGGCAAGTTAGCTAGTTGGCTAACGTGCCTAGCTATACTTCTCCATAAAGCGACCGGACGCCAAGCAAATCAGCGAGCGAGCGAGCGAACTAGCTAGGTAGCTAGCTAGCTTACACGTTTGACCTAAAATAATCGCGGGGTTTAAAAACGCAGCTAGCTAAAAAATCTCTTCCAAAACGAATGGAGGTTTATGTTTATGTATTTGCACGTACCCAATACACGTTCGTAAAGTTCAAAACATTTTCCTGAAATTGCTTAACTTAGCGGAAATTGTACCGAAATACGGCCTGGAAAACGTTACTTACTGGTCACCGACGCCATATCGCTACCGTTTGAAGGAACTGCGCATGCGTTGAGATAAGGCGAAAGTTATACCAACGCTTGATACGTGGAGGAGACGTACAAAGAGACCTTTTAATCTTACACTAAACGTTTTTTTTTGTTGCAAAATGTATATATGATTGCTTTCAATTAATGTAAAGGTATTACTAATTCAACTTGATTTCTTGATGAGTCTTATTGCTCCAGTAAGTAAAAATGTAGATTTATAAGCTTTCTTGAATGGACTTGCCCAAACGGAAGTGTTCCTGTCAAAATAAAGTGAAAGGTCAAAAAACAGAGGCTTCCTAAAGTCCAACTCTCTGAGTCTGTTTAGCGGTTTTAAGATTGAAAACCCTCAACAATACTGTTTACACCTTATGTTGTTTACACGGTTCATCCAAAATATGTGCTAATGAACTATCTTTATGTATTCAAAATGCAAACGACAATTAACTTACTCGCGCTATCTCTGGTTTGTTAGTGTACAAACACGCAAAGCTGTAAACCAGCTAGGGTGGCTAAGACGGATCGCCTTCTGATGTGGACTTGTGGTTCGCAGCAGTCAGATGAATGTATGGTTGTAGCAATACCGTCTTATCAGATGGTTCTTCTATTCATTTACCATGCTTGATCAAATTTTTTCGGCATGGTTTTGGTTTGGATCGAGTCGTCCGGGTTTCTGTAGTGGTACAGTCCTGACACTGACTGTCATTTTGCTGGTTTGGTTATGTGGAATTCAAGCAAGCCTAAACTTGGGACCGGGTGGCGAATTTCCAGGATTTTATGGTAAGCTGTTGTACATCACTAACTGCACCAAATGCATAATTTAAGATTTTATTTATTTTTTTGCAATACTGTTGTCTGTATCCACAGACTTCGTCTTCTACGCATTAAGTCATGAAGAGTTAATCTCCCTTCTCTACAACGCCACCCTCGTGCTGTGTCTCGGGCCGTGCCAGGAGAGGAGATGGGGCACGCTGCCCTTTGTCGCGCTCTCTCTGCTGTCAACAGTGGTCCTCCCTCCCGTTTACGCCCTCTTCCTCTTCGTGACCGGGGACGAAGCCAGCAGAATCTGCGGCTACTCGGCCACGCAGCTCGCTCTGTTTACCGCCCAGTGTCGGCACGCGAAGCAGAGGCGCGTGCTGCGCTGCATACCTGTCTGGTCGCTACCCTGGCTTCTCTTACTGGTCGACTTGTTTTTGCTGCCCAGCGTGCCGGGGTTACTGCACTTCTACGCCATTTGTCTGGGGTTCAGTTGTATCCTTTAACTGCACTTCCGGGTTTTTTTTTTTTTTAATTTTGGCTACAGTTCTTCTGTGACCGTCATACTTAACATTGTCTCTCAGACAGTTCAGAGCTCACTGACATACTGCAGTGGGTAGAGGGCTATGGTGTGTGTGCCTGTATGCCTTCTTGGTCCTACGTGTCTGTTGCCCCCCATTTGCTCAGCAAGTACCAACTGCCAACCTATGCCATCCCCAAACAAAGGTTACTCCTGCCCTGCAGTCTACCGCCAAAATAATTGATACCGTGTAACATATGTGCTATATTTTCCCCGATTCCTGCTGTTTTTCTCGTGTTTCAGGTCAGAACCTTATGCTGAGCCCTTCCATATGGAACCCGCTGTGAGCAGGTCCCAGTTGGAAGATCACTCACATTTGCAGCCATGGCAATATTCTGACCCAGGGTTGCCCCATGAGGCCACGATGACAGCAGACCCACAGCTATTGGAGGAGCAGTTGCTAAGGGCAGGGATACTGGCATCGCTGCAGGATGCGCCCGAGGGAATGGCAGACAAAGTGGAAGTTCCCAAATCCTCAGTTTCCTCATTAAGGTACATGAGGTCAATGCCCTGGAAGTTGAAATGTATGTTGGCAACCTGTAGTTCAATAAGTGTGGTGAGCATTAGAAGTGCTGTACTGGACAGCAGTGTGCTTTAGAAGTGCTGTACTGGACAGCAGTGTGCTTTAGAAGTGCTGTACTGGACAGCAGTGTGCTTTAGAAGTGCTGTTCTGGACAGCAGTAGAAGTGCTGTTCTGGACAGCAGTGTGCTTTAGAAGTGCTGTACTGGACAGCAGTGTGCTTTAGAAGTGCTGTACTGGACAGCAGTGTGCTTTAGAAGTGCTGTACTGGACAGCAGTGTGCTTTAGAAGTGCTGTACTGGACAGCAGTGTGCTTTAGAAGTGCTGTACTGGACAGCAGTGTGCTTTAGAAGCTCGTTGCTGGGGATCAGTGTTATTGTACTATGGTAGAGCATTCTGCTTATGTGCAAGTCTACAGTTTGCACACAGTTCAGTTAGAGTCAGTTTTTCTAATCCTGTCACTCTAAAAAACACATCTGTTCTCCAGAGAAGTTTTAGAAATGTATTTTCTGGTTTTACTATGGAACAGCAAATGCAGTCAATTTTCAGGCTCACCACGTCATATGTTTTTGTGTTTTGGAGAAGGTGGTTTGGTATTTGGAGCTTCTCCTCCTCTTGCTAAGTGCCTCTGTGCCGACAGGCTCCAGCAGCTGGAGAGGATGGGCTTCCCCACGGAGAAGGCCGTGCTCGCCCTGGCTGCCTCGGGACGGCTGGACGGCGCCATCTCCCTGCTGATCGACGAGCAGGTCGGGGAGGAGGCAGTGGTTGTCTCGACAGGGAAGAAGCCTCTGAGTGGTTAGTTCGGGGATGCTCCTGCAGACAAACGAGAGACTGCTGGTTCCGCTGGGATGGGCAGAAAAACAACACGTCTGTCCCAGATGAAAAGTGATTCACCAGTTGATTCACCAGATTCAACAGTTGGATCAAAGCTGACCTGAATGTAATTTATGTAAGGTGAGGTAAAAGGGTAGATAAGGTGAATGTGTTATTTATTATTTTATGAACTGGAGAGTGACTTTTATCACTATTAAAGAAAAACCTAGCAGGTACTGGAAGTGTGTTATGAGGAAGCCTTGTGTCACATAGACATTCTTACTCTTTCCAACCGTAGAATGAGATTTGTGTGTGTAAATGAAGGGATGGTGTAATCGAATACCCAGCAGTGTGTTCCCTTGGTAACAACTTCTCTGTAAACGCACACAACATGGCTTGAGTGTAGGTTCCACAGGAATGGACCTCCATGTTAAAGGACCACCATACATTATTAAAACACGATCAACCATTTAATACGAATGCTTTCTCATCTTGTCTCGTGTTATTTTCTGAAACAGTCTTATGAAGACCTGTGTCAGATTTGTAAGTATATGGGATGAAGACATAGAAGTAGATTGTTTTCTGATGAACTGTGTCATTATATAGGATGGAGGAATGAATCAAATATGTCTAAATGTTGCCTGTCAGCAACTGTGTCACTGAACTGTCTGGTAGCAACTGAAGGACCTCAACACGTTCAGGCTTTTGCCATTTTTTACTGATGTGTGGAAAAAGTGAAATGTATTTATACAGCTAGCGTCAGGAGTAAAGTTGAGATTGGGTTAAAAAAAAGACAAAAACAGTTTTTATTATGTTTATCACCATTTCAGATGCAAAACAAATTCAATCAATATTTTTAAAAAGCTGAGAATGGGGAAAACACATGTGATGTTACATGGATTGGCATACAAAACACAGCAAACATCAACTGCTAATAATCACCTTTAAATAATTAACATTTATATAGCGAAAACAAAGACGATCAAAAGACAATTGGACAAATCAACTCAGTTTAACGGTGCATATAAAATGGAAACGACAGAGACCAAAGACCAGAATTCAAGATGTTGTTCCACTGCTGAGGAGAGTGCTGTAGGCTGCCTTCTGAGGAGAGACCACTCCTGCCTTCACTCCTGTGTTCACTCCTCTGTTCACGTCACACAGTTTCAGAGAAAATGGCCAGTATATGCATTCTTGAGTGTGTTCAAATGATAATTTAAAAAATAACATTTTACTCAACTACTTATGACACCAAATCTACTTATTTAGTTACACAACAATATATATATATATATTTAAAAAAAATGTATTTGTGTATTTGACTGTACTCTGTCTCCCTCACATCCTTTAAGCACAATCAAAGATTTTTATCAGCCATACAACAATGACAGAAGGGAACTCAAAGTTGACAATTTGTGGTTGACTTCATCTGAATAAGAACTTCATTAGACCTGGCAGACGCTGACTCGCTGTACAGCTGATGTGTGTTTCTCATTTTGGATGGCCACTACCCTCCTCCTCCTCATGAGTGGTACTGTCAGACCAACCTGCTCTGACCCACAGTCTCTCCTGATAGGCGATTCCACGTATTTCCCATTGAGATGGTATTTACGAGTACCTGTGATTGCTTCGCACAACAGGAAATGAAAATCCAGATCATTAAACGCTTGAATCATACTACAAAGCAGGAAGTCCCATGTGATCTAGTAATGTTCCTACACAAAACACTTCAATTATAAATACATACATACAATACAGGCTACACATGATGTAAGAATTGCTAGTTGGTAATAAAATACTATAAACTACAGTTCACCTGTCTTTTCTTTGCAGAAATGAAAACTTCAACCCAGCTACAACACTAGCCATGCATGTGTGAACATGGAACGCGAGTCACTTCCTGGCAGATTGTTTTAATCGTGTTGTAATTTTTTGTTTGTTTGTTTGTTTTGCCTCGACTGGAAAGAACATGTTTTGCTCTACATAGTGTATTTAATGGTAGAATTATAGGGTTACCAACTACTGTTTAACTTACTGGTCAAAAGCTAGCTGAACGTTCCATTCCTGCTCACAACAGACGTACTACCTTCTCTTAAGAAGTCTGCTGAAATCCAGAAAACTTCAGTCACGTTTCAGTGAACAGAAGTTTTTTTTCCATGGTGTGCATCTGTTTTTACCTTCCCCTTTACAATTTCAAATATTAATTTCTTACAGTTATTGAAGCACCAGTAGAATTCCTGTAATATCATGTTTTTAAAATGTGTTTCCATTTTAAATGTAAACTGTTTGTTTATTATTAAATAGCAGTAACCAGCAAGCAAACGGGAGGACCAGTTAATAGATCATCGCTGCAGAGGAGGGGGGTGGACGGTATTAAGGACTTATTCCCAGTAGAGGTGGTTGGTCTTCCCTGAGGTGTTTCCCCCGTTCTCAACTGAATGGTATATTCCAAAGAAAGCATGAAAGGTGATGAGTGGAACTATAGGAAGGTTATATTAGAGACTTGTACAGAGATGAACTATGAGTGGTGTTGCCAGTCTGAGCCGGAATGAGGTTTGACCCTTGACCCTTTGGAATACACAAGCTACTTTCCGTGGACCTTGGGCTCAGCAGGGAGGGACGGGGGCTTGATCCGGAATGGCCGTGCCTCCGCGCGCTTGTTCCGATAGAACTCTGTAGAGACGGTGCCGAATGGTCCATCTCCTGATCCAAGGTCAGGCTCTGTGGGGGAGGAAGAGAAAGGTGGAGCTACTGTAGGCGGGTGTACCCTCATCTCCCGCCGAACGGCCCAGGGGAGTCCACGGTAAAGAGCACCTCAACACTTATCTCCATGAACATAGAAGGGCTGGTAGTAATCAGAAAGCGTCACTACTGTCACTGTTTGCAGACATGGAAGACTCAGCTAAGCAAGGAAGATTTGTCCTTTTGTCTCTGAATTCCATCCTGTTGAATTAAATGGACTAAGATCTTAAAATGCAGAAGCTCAACTTTAAGTAGTGTGAATCTACATTTGTGGTTCTCTGTGGAGAAGCATTCAGAAATCACAGCCTTTGTGTTCAAAGCTATTCTCTTATAGTGCTGTATCCACTCTAGATGACCACAAAGTAACTGGGGAAGTTAACATAAATGGTGATGGTTAATACTCGTTTGCAAGGCCTTCGCCATCACTGATGGTTGGCAGCCTGTCACTTAATTTCAGGGCCTTCGAGAGGCAACAGCTGCAGACTCCAGATTCAAACAGCCATGTAGAATCAACCCAACCCATTTCATATGCGTCAATTAACACTGAAATACTGGCTAAAGTACAACAGAGTGGACCATTACCCAATCAGTGCTGGTCCTTCAAAATGGGAGGGTGCTAACACCCCAAGTAGTTCAGACTGTTG
This sequence comes from Brachyhypopomus occidentalis, assembly GCA_020368025.1. Classification (NCBI taxonomy): domain Eukaryota; kingdom Metazoa; phylum Chordata; class Actinopteri; order Gymnotiformes; family Hypopomidae; genus Brachyhypopomus; species Brachyhypopomus occidentalis. Next base: position 3,915,240 of record JAGXOD010001382.1, read on the forward strand.
ATTCAAAGCTGAGAGATGGCACTTTAACTTCATGGTCATTATTGTTTCACTTGAAATCAGAGCTGACACAACTGAAACGTTTTATTTTCCAACTATAGTCTCAGATTTCTGTCTAAAGCCCTTTCTTTTTTTAGCACTGGTGTTTCACTTGTGTTTCGAAAATCAGAAGGACATGCAGGAGAAAGATGTGAGACAGTACACAGTACAATACACGACAGCATAATGACCCTCCATCCTCTGTCTGAGCTTTCCTTCACTGGTCGTCCAGCAGAGGGCACCAGAGGGCAGCGTTACCTGGCCAGATGATCGCCTCCAGCAGCTGCACCCTGCGAGCCAGTAGCTCCAGGTCAGCCTGTAGGTCTTGGAACATCTTCAGACTAACATCCTACCGAAGACCAAGAGCAGGAACAAGCACAGTGGGGGCTGCATCAGCTATCGGACTGCTGGGGTCAAGGGTCGGGGTTTCCATCCCTGAGTGTTTGTCTCCTGTTTTTCCCATCCACTCCCTACACCTCTGCATTTACTTCGAGAGGAGACGAAGGGGAAGCCTGATCTGACCCTCCTGAACTTTGACCTCTGACCTTTAAACCTGACCCTGCCTTTGGCATCCTACTCACCATGGATACCGATCATAGTCTCGAGGATTAAAACCCTCTCAGCTAAGATCTTCAGCGCCTCACGGATTTGGTGTATCCCGTCCCCCTGCGGAGACAGATACAGCCATCATGTTACGGGACAGGAGTGGGGACAGAGAGCTCGCCAACATGCAAACCAGTCATTGAGTCGCTCAGTTAACTCAGTCCGGATTAGCAGTTAAAGGGTTAAACATCCAGTACAAGACAATCCCTGCAGGACCCGTTTCCCAGTAACGACCACCCCCGAACCCCCCCCCGCCATCTCTTCTCGCGTTTGTTTCGCTCTCCATCGGCCATGCTGGGAGGCCATGCTGGGACTCTGGCTACGGCTCTGACATGCAGGTGCCGGGCTGTGAACAGACAGGATGAACAAGGCTACGCTCTGATTACTCTCCACCATGCCATGAGAAAACTCAAACATTCCCAGCAAAACTCAAAGTCTGTTCCGAATGAGAAGCTTTTTATGGACCAAAAGGATGTTTTTGTTTTCTTAACGTCACATGCAGTAACTGTGCTTGAGAATTTAATACAGAACACATAAACAGGCACAGCGAACAGTGCAGTTAACAGTATCTGTGATGCTAGAACACCAGAGCCAGTCAGTTTTGCTTTCCACTGTAAATATGTCCTATCAGAGAGACAGAGGGAGAGACCGTCCAATCATCTCCTCCCATTATTTCTTAACCTCACTTGCTAAACCTCACTTTAATGTGCCCACACATTTTTGCTATTCACTATGTAAACTGAAAATATGATCCACGATAATATATATTCCCTATGAACCTCTAAGTAGTTAAAGTATTGCTGGCACTCTTCTGCTGTGTAAACCTGTCAATACTACCACTCATTTTATCACAGTTCACTTCCCCATGAACTAATCGTGGCTCTGGTGGACGTCCTTCACAGAGGACACACTTGGCACACACGCTGACAAACTACGGACCCCCCCAGATGACACAGACAGTCGACAGGTTAGCGATGACTCGGCCATGAACTTAGTAAGAGGTTATGAACAAAGCTTATATAAAGATTAGTGCGGAAAGGCGAGGAGGAGGAGCGGTACAGCCAAATTCAACAGGCTGTCTCATCCACTGAAAAGGTCGCATTTATTTTAATATGCTGTTCTGGCTTGGCTCCTTGTAAATTGGCCTCACTAGAACTGGAGCAGACCTGGACCGGGAAACAGGGATTCATACGTAGGCTAAAAACTCTAGTTGTGTTCACGCGAGTGTGTGTCTGTTGTGTGATGTATGGCTCATTTATGGCGGCCTTTGCGTTCCTGTGTGAGCCCCTTACTGTCTGCTTTAGGGTTGTAATATAGGGTCGTAATCTTTAATCTCGTAATCTAATTTAATCTCAGAATCTTGTAATCTAGGTTTATCTCGATATCTCGTAATCTATATTTATCTCAGAATCTAGGTTTAGATGTTAGAACTGTGTGAGGCTGTCTTCGCTGACACAGATGCAGCGATGCTGTGGTGTCCCAGCACAAAGTTCAGGAATGATCTGAACAAACAGACATGTCATTAGAGAAAAGTTCATTAGAATAATGCTACACTGGGGCTAATGATCAGAATGAACGGGCCATTTACTAAGAGTTGTGTTCATTAGAGTAAAGTTTGCTAGAGTAAAGTTCCACTGAAAGGGCCACTCGTTAGAGTAATGTTAGGTAGAGTAATGTTCGTTAGAGTAATGGTCATTATTGTTCACAAGCAAGCACAATGGAATGAGGCCATGCAGCAATGCATTGTGGGGCATTGGAGGATAGCTGTATCCACTCACCTACCCTCCCCTTTAACTTCTACATTGGCGCTGGAGCACATACTGCTGCCTCCACAAACACTACAGTGCACAGGCTTACACAGGCTTTGGGATACACACAACACACACTCAACAGGATCACACACTTGATTATACACTTAATTACGGGATTATTTGGTATTTTGATGTTGTGTTTGTTGTGTGTATGCCAAAACTAGGCTTAGAATGTAGCTGAGATGTTGCCATGGAGACAGAGTCCCAGACAAAAGGAGGCATAACAGGGTAAACACTCAGAGACAGTTGCCCCGTCACCAAAACAAGCGACAAACAACACTCAAATAAACACCAACCAAAACTACGTCATTAGACAGGTACAAGTTGCCCTTTCACACAACCCATACACCTAGTACAACTCTCCACAACATAATGACAAAAGATTAAAAAGATAAATACCTCTCAGACTAGCATGAAAGGGGAACTTGTACCAACACCTTATCTCATGAAGAAAGTGCCCATCAGTGAGCGCAGTGTTGCCGTGTGAGTATTTAAACTTTCACACACTCTACAGGGAGTCACAGCATTCTCCCAGTGGACTCTCCACCACAACATACTGGCTGGACTGTACTGGTAGGATAGAACTGAATTTTAAGAACTGAAGTATTTATTTGATTTTAAATCTTTAAATTGTCAAACTGAGTGTGAGTTAAACTGGGAGGTAGGATGGAGACTCCACTGCAGGATGAAGCGTGAAGGCGAATGTTAAAACACATGGCGTGACAGTCAGCTCGAACGATGACAGAAAAACAGCAGCGTGATGAAAAATGGTGAAAAATTCCCTTACGTTCAAATCTCTCTAGCTCAACCATTAGAAAAGGAGAAAAAACAAGCAGTTACAGAGGTGAGATAAAAAAAAACTCCATCTTCACCTGAAACTGTCAATCAAAATCTAAACATTCAGACCCAATGAAAATGCCTTAAAGATTTTGAAGGACTCTAGAGCATGCATCACTCTGGTCTGGGATTGATTCCTCTGGGGTTGATTGCTTTTCCCTGCCCTCTCCTTTAAGGGGACGAGGTTATAGTGTGCACAAAGGATGGGGGGACCAGCCCAAGCCAAACACACTCACCGGAAGCCCTTTCTCCCCTGGCTCACCCTTGGGTCCCGGCTCCCCCTGTGGAGAAATGGAGGTAGTGTCACAGTGCACAAGAGTTACCCTACGTCGAACGGAAGACACCGCTCAACTGAACTGATGAGGTTGCTCAGTAGAGCCGCCGACTTCACTCTGTGGAACTGGAAAAGGGTGGCCATCTTACCGGGTCCCCTTTGAAGCCTCTCTCGCCAGGGTATCCCAGTGGGCCCTGAGGGGGAGGGGGAGGGGGGGGTATAGGTGGTTAAAGCGAAGCATTTGGGGTTTTCTGGTATGGTTTACGGTTTGGGGTGTCACACTCACTCTCTCCCCTCTCTCGCCCTTAGGTCCTACGGGCCCTTGCACTCCAGTGGTCCCCGGATTGCCCTGTGAACAAACACAGACACACATTAAAACACACACGCACACAGATACACACAGACACAGCTGCTGAACATGCATGTGTACGTCTCCCTTCTGTGGCTCACATTCTGTCCGACGGGTCCTGCAGGTCCTGCTGGGCCTCTTGGTCCTGGAGGACCTACACTCACACACACACACACACATTATATGTTGAAAAAAGGTTCTTGTAAAAGTAGCACACCATTCAAGACGAAAGGGCTGATTGTTTATCTCATGCCATATCCAGTAACAAACTACAACAGGGCCAGATGTAAGACTCAGGATAAGTGGGCCTTCTCACTGACCCTGCATGTTCTATATACTGGATGTGTTTCAATAGTCCACTACTGATTAGCATACGAAGTCTGTGGTACCTTTAGCTTGTAGGCATTTGGTGTTACTCCGTAATTCTGCTTACGCCATTCAGTCACAATTATGAATAAGCATGACACAAAAATATCGTATAAAAATACATGCGTAACACACACTCGTTCACACTCACACACAGGTAACACACACTCACACACGCACACACACACACACACACAAACATACATTGTTGGCACTGTAATCAGATACATCTGCTATTAGACACCAGAAATGGGGCTGAACTGGGGACATTAATCAAAGACGTATCCTATAGTGGGAAAACACATGTAGACACTCTTACATGATTCATCGCCTGACTGAACAGCCTGAGTCCCAAGCCAGGATCCCTCTGAGTAATTCTACTAATATAATGGAAATAAATGAAATACAATCCCGTCTATATTTGGCTATCCTGGAAAGCTGCTGTCAGCACTCAAAATAAAGACGCAGTGATAAACTGTTTGGCGTGGATATATAGTTTAGCAGTGATAAACTGTTTCGATTACACAATGTAACATTCTAGGTGTGGACGACCCGATAGCTGACATGCAGATACGATCAAAAGCAATGTGAGAAATCAACAAAAATGTAGAAATTACGCAAAACCTCAAATGAAACTCAACAGGCCTCCAAGCAGGCTGGGAACAGGCTTTTTTTTTGTTATTATGGCTTTATTAAGATTAGAGTGAATTATATGATTGAGGTTACGATGTCTTTACATGCTAACCCTAACCCTAACTCTATGCTTCCCATACATAGATTGGTTAAACCTCACTAGTGAAAGACTTACGTTAACGTCCAGAGTCACACTGGCTAGTCCAAACACCAGCCGTTAACATCCACGACCACACCGGCTGGTCTGAATGCCAATTTCAGGCACCAGCTCTGGATCTGAATAGCAGGCGGCTGCTAGTGGTTTGTGATTGGCCTTTATGAAATGTGTGACGCAGTGACCTGACTGTGCGCTGAGCTCTTCTTCGGTCTGTCTGAAGCGTCAGGCACAAACTCCGGCCTGGTTCTACATGCAACAGGCCCCCAGTGACCCCCCACACCTGCTTGCACTGCAAGTTCAATTTCCAGCATTCAAGATTAGTCCAGAACTTCTGCTACGGAATCGGCCCTCTTATATGGGCTGGGGAGCCAGATGAAGACCCAGTGATGATGGGGAGCAGGTCATAAATCTAACCAAACATCTATGTAATGTTAGAAGGCAGAACATTTGGAGGGCAACCACTCAGCCCAGTTGTGCAGTGAAACCGGAGCTTGGATTGTAACATCATAGCTTGTATTTTCAATATGTGATGGACACTTATCCACAGCAATGAACATATTCTGCCATACAGGGATTCAAACCAAGAACCACAGTTGTACTCGCTCTACCAGGTGAGCTACAAACACCAAACATGGTGAAGTGGCGGTTGATCTCGGTTTTGTATTCCTGTAGACCTCTTCATGTTTGTGCTGTTACCACACTGAATGAAAATGTACATGGTAAAATATTATTGTTATTACCTCTAACATCTATATGTGTACACAGACACACCACACACACTCAAACACTCAAACACAAAACTATGTTAAAATCCTAGGCCTGAATCCAGAGTTGTAACCAGATGAAACCTTGCACTTCCACTGTATCCTGTGGAGAGTTGTATTTTCTTCTCTGTCTGACACATACATGAACACCACTCTCTAGTGTTTGCAATGAGATTCGATCTGGAATCATAATTTATTAGTTGCTCACTGAACATTTCAGTTCACTCTGTCAGCATTAGTAAAACATTACACGATTGGTATTAAGTGCACATATTTAATAAACATTTTATTCAAGTTGTTCAGATTAAGCTCTAAATACCCAGACAATAAAAACTCAGACTCCGACGTAGAGTGCCGCACTTTAGGCTGCAAAGAGTGCGTGAGGCACGGCCTGCACATTTCAGCTGTCCAATCAGGACCAAGACTGGGACAAGACAACAGAACAGGACAAACCAGGACAGCTTCTCTGGTTCCTGCGTGTCTGGCGTGTAACGCCATAGAAGGACACACTTTCTCCACACTTCATTCACAAATGTAACAACAAGGCCTGCTGGCGTCTGGGGACAGTGTTCACGTCCACGTCCTCCACCCTGGTCCACGTGTCCCAGCACACCTGAACCGAGCCTTTACATTCACCACACACCTGCCGCAGGTGTGCTGTGAGGAGACTGTGCTTGGAAACATTACACGTGAGTACAGTCTGGGGTGCTGGGTTGGCATACACAACACCGCTCTGTGGCTGAACTGACCTGCTGGTCCTGCCGGACCTTGAGGGCCTTGTACGGGGGTTGCACGGGAGTCCGGGAAACTGTTTGAGAGCAGAAGGTCCTTCTTCTCTTCTGCAACACAACAGACAAGCACACAAGAGCAAGTGTGACTGAGCGGTCTCTTACAACTGATCTGAGAACAGTTTTCAGTCCCTGTTCATGTGAGAGAGGGTTGGATTTGGGAGGGTGAGGCTTATCCGGGATTAGTGGAAGTGGGAGGTGTCATTACAACTACTTGCCTATAGGTGGTGCTGCTTTGACATAAATTGTTGGTGGGCGCCACAAAGAAAAGAATAAAATGGAAACATTTCACTTTTTAATTGACAGTTCAGTTTTCACAGTAACAGCTGTTGACACTTGAGGCTGAAAATGTGAGACATTTTAATTTAGATATTTATTTTACATAATTTCTCAGCCCTGCTGGTGTAGGATTCCCAATACATAAAATTCCTAAACACACCAGACTGAACCCATAACAAACACAAACACTTATCTTTTAATTGTCGGCAGTTGGTATCAGAATGTTCCAGAAAAAGCTAAGTGAACAAGTATGTGAATGAAAAAACATGTAGAGAATACTGTCTGACCACAGTCTGAACACAATCAGACCAATCACATTCATAACACCATCACAGCACTGTCTGAACATGATCATAAATGAATGTTCTGAGACCCCATGTAATCTTAAAGTGTTACCAGGTCTCAAGAGAGAAATCAAATGTAGACACTGGAGCCTTCACACTTGTGTGACACGCTACCAGACTCTCTATTACGCTTACGGATAGCGTGTCTATAAAAGACCCCAAACAGAAGCACGAGGTTGGGATAGCAGATCCATAACCTCCCACCCTGTCTCTCTTCCCCTGATCTTTCTCTTTCTCTCTGCCTCTTACTATCTACCTCTCTTTATCTCTCTGTCTCCCTTTCTCTCCTCCCTTCTCTCTTTCTTTCCATTTTCTGTCTCCCCTCCTTCTCTCCCTCTCTTCTATTCTCTCCTCCTCTTACCGTCTCTCTTCATCTCTCTCTCTCTCTCCCTCTCTTCCATTCTCTCCTCCTCTTACTGTCTCTCTCCATCTCTCTCCATCTCCCTCTCTCTCTCTCTCTCTCTCCTCTTCAGGTGAATCTGCTATGCAATGTCTTATCTACAGTCTATCTCAGACTCAGACAGGAAGTCCCGGTAACACTGCAGTTTCCCTGAGTGAGGCCTTGTGAGGGAGGGTGAGATTCAGAGATTTTCCAAATAAATTTTTATCTTTACTATACCATTCCACATTCATATTCTATTCCTTTATAAATTCATATATACTTACTACAGCATTTACAGTATAATGAATTACTATAGCATTCATATCACTTTACAAATGATAACCCATTGCTTTATCTATTATATCTCATTAGTACATCATTATTATTTCATATCTTATTCCATTACTTTTCATACCGCTATTATACCATTCATATATTATTGCAAATGCTAATTCATAATTGTTTAAATGTTATGTATATTATTTAAACATAATGGAGTCTACCCACGTTCTTGCTCATACCTCAGACATGGTTCTGAGATGACGTCTTCATCCAGGAAGAGTGAATCATATCAATTACACGACCACAAGACTGTGATTATAGGACCCTATTCAGACTTAATAACATTAATAATGCTACTTTTATCAATTGTAATAACAGGTTACTGTTATTAATTCTAAGCACAAACAAAAAAACTGGACGAGCGAGACAGAGAGTGAGAAAGAGGGAAAGGCATAAATTCATTTGCAATGAGTGTATTAAAGAATATGTATAAATAAATCATAAGTACGAGAATAGAAGAATGTAGCATAGACCCTAGTGTAAAGCACACACTGCTTTCTTATGTGTGAATTTCTCCTACTGTTTTATGTACTGGGCATTAGGTATAAAACTCTAGAAGAAATTTACTTTGGAAATGCTGGAACCATGTTAGCCAAAAGGCTCAGAACACTGTACTATACCAGTCATAAACTATTACTATGCCAGTCATATATTACAACACCAGTAGTAATGTATATATACCAGACATTAGTATACCAGTTACACACACACATACACACACACACACACACACACACATGCACACACACACACACACACACACACACACACACACACACATTGCACAATTGCACATCTGGAAGTGCTTGTTTGAAATCAAGACAGATCAAGATATTAGACAGACATGTCTAATTCCAAGCATGCTCTATCTGGTGAGGCACGTCTGCACCTACTCCCTGGGCATACCCCTCTCCCCCACCCCTCCCTGGGTTTACCCCTCCCCCACCCCTCCCTGGGTTTACCCCTACCCCCCCTGGGTTTACCCCTCTTCATCCCCCCAAGACCTCTGGGCCTGTTTCCTCTGTTTGAGTGGCAGGGGTGAAGATCACATGTTCGTTCCTGTGTCTCATTCTATAGATCATGTCTATATACAAACAATCAAACCCTCTTTTCAACGACTGCTCTTCTTGGAGTGAGATTAGGTTTAATCTGTTCTCCCCATCTCACTAATCTCCCTTCAGCCAGTTTCACCCTCTTTGTTTATCACTCTCTCTCTCTCTCCTGCGCTGTGCTTGTGTGAAAGGAGTTGTGTGAATGAGGCCTTCAGCTCTGCATGCAGGGGTTCATCACTGACAGAATGATGAGGAGGAGGGTGAGGATGGAAGAAGAACCACACAGGAGAGCCTCAGCTCACGCCGGCTCAACAGCTATGCAGTCCAACTTCACCTCGGACCAGCGGGACTTACAGACCACCAGCTGTGAGAATTGTGTGTGTGTGTGTGTGTTTTGTAGGGATGTCTAATCCATCTGGCTATACATTGCAGTACTGTCCCTCTTCACACCTCTGATTATGAGGTGTGAAATCAGAGGTGTGAGCCATGAATGAGATAGTGAGAGAGAGAGACAGAGAGACAGAGAGAGACATAAATTGTTAACTCTGTAAGATGATATCTATGCAGGATCTTAACAAATTAACCATGTAATAATATCAACTGTGTAGAATATCAACTGTGTAGGATATTAACTGTGTAGAATATCAACACACATCTTGCTTAGCGGTGAATTTCTTCTACTGTTTTATGTCCTGGGCATTAGGTATAAAACATTCACTTTGGAAACTTTTTGGACCCGTTCTCACACGTGCACGTGTTACAAATCATGAGTCTATTATGTAATGTTCAAAATGGGTATCCGATCAACCTAGTGCTTAAGACTCTCGTGCCCATCCAACCCTTGGCATCGCCGTCCACACAAGGTTCAAATGAAGTTCAAGCGTGCTGGCAGGTTTCAGGCACACAGAGGGGACCTCTACTCTCTGGCCTGTGAGCTGGTCTACAGGTGGCCATGATCCACTTGTGGTCTCGTACCACTTATTGGGAAACGCATAAAAGATGCACCAGCCACTTACTGTCTTCAGGGACAGGAGCGGTAGGTCCTGGAGGTCCAGGGGGTCCTGGTGGTCCGGGAGGCCCAGGTAGACCCCTCTCTCCTGGGAGGCCCCGTGGTCCCTGTGGGCCTGGAGGGAGAACAGGTGAAGGCGATTGATTATTCCTCAGAACAGTTAATGAGGGGGTGGTCTTCATTATGGCAAAGATCTCTGGAATACAAGCAATCAACCCCCCCCCCCCTCGCTACTACCATCTTATCCATAATCTTTATCTCTCTCTCTCCTCATCTCTCTCTCTCTCTCCATGTGCAATATGAGAACATCTGAAAGTGAACCTTTTCCTCTGCCCACCATGTTGGATGGGGTGGGGGAAGAGAATGAAGGAAAAGACAGAAAAAACAGAGAGAAAGGGAGAAAGAAAAAAACTGAAAGGAGTGTGGAGTTTCATTAATTGCCTGAGCTGCAGGAGATCTGTGAGTGTGTGTGTGTGTGTGTGTGAGTGTGTGTGGGCTATAATTAACAGGAGTGGGGGTACGCAATGAGCATGTGATTGGGTCTTCGTGGGAAAAGTCAAATAAACTGTGTTAAATGCCTATTAGTGTCTTCTGGGAGTAATAAACACACAGCCGTCCAAAAGCTACAGATATTCATGCACTGCTCTGAGTGTGTGTGTGTTTATGCATGTGTGCTTGTTTGGATGTGTGAACATACATGATGTATGTACATGTATGTTTGCACAGACATGTGTGTATGAGGTGTATTGCATGTGCACATATGTGTGTGTGTGCGTGTGCTTGTGTGTGTGTGAGGATCCACCAGCTGGTCCTTTGTTTTCTTTGCGCGCACAAGGGAAAGTAGAGCAGAGACAACTGAGTGAAAGACAACCATCCAGGACATCTCGTCCTCCTCGTCCTCTTTGTCCCTCCTCTCACTCCTTTTTTTGCATCCAAACTTCACTTTCTTCTTCTGTCCTCAACAGGCCCCTCCCCCCCAAGACCCCTCTGACATCACTGTTTACTGTGACCTCACTGTTTACTCTGACATCACTGTTTACTCTGTGACTGAAGTCCAGCACCCCTCCTTGTCCCTGGTCTGTCCACCCTCCCCTGTCCACCCTCTCTGTCCCCCCCTCCCCTGTCCACCCTCTCCGTCCAGCTCTGGATAGGTGATGCAATTTATTATGGCAGTCGGTCCCTCTGGCCTCTCTGAGCCTTGAAGTCACTGTGTGCTGGAAGGAGATTTATTTGGCCAGAGACAGACAACAGATGAGAGATATAACGCTGCTTTATGAACTAGATCAAAATGCGGTTTGCGCTCTGAGATGTGTAAATCATTCACGAGGAGTGTGTGTCTGTTCTCTCAAGACCAGATTTCTGGAAACTTCAGTTTGATATGTGAACAACAGTTTTTGTTGTAAGTAATTGTGTGTGTGTGTGCATGTGTGTGTGTGTGTGTGATAAAAGAGTGTGTGTGTATGACTGTGTATGTGTCAGACTGTGCTTGTCATAAACTATCCTATTTCCCTTCCGCAGGAAACAGTACTGTGCTGAATCAGGGAAACACCATACACACACCCAGCCTTACACACGTGTGCACACACACACACACACACACATCCATGCACACAAACACACACACATCCACATGCACACCCACACAAAGCATGCTGAAGAGTCTTTTCATTCATTTTTGCCTCTATACTAACACGGCACGGAAACATATATGGTGATCTTCATGTAGGTGTTATGGAGCTTTATATCAGGTTCATGTCGGTGTTATGGAGCTTTATATCAGGTTCATGTAGGTGTTATGGAGCTTTATATCAGGTTCATGTAGGTGTTATGGAGCTTTACATCAGGTTCATGTAGGTGTTATGGAGCTTTATATCAGGTTCATGTAGGTGTTATGGAGCTTTACATCAGGTTCATGTAGGTGTTATGGAGCTTTATATCAGGTTCATGTTTGGGCACCATTCGTTGTTGTTTTCACCTGTTTCTAGTTTCTGTCCTTGTTTGCCTGTGCACTTAGACCTTGTGTTTGCTTAGTCATGTTGAATGTGCGTAGCCGGTCTCCTAGCCTCTCCTTGCCTCCGCCATCTTTTGTGTCCTAGTCTGTGTCTTATAATTCTCACTCTGCTCAGTGAAGGTGTGCGTCTCTCTATCACTCCATATTAGAGTGATGGAGTTTCCCTACCCAGCATCCCACCGTTGTGCTTCTTGTAACCTCTTAGCAAAGGTCCATTACATAGCTATCTACAGCAGAAATGTTTAATGTTACTCCTGATACTCCTGGTGCTACCTGGTGTTACTCCTGGTAGTACAATTACTACTGTAATTCCAGGTACTACAATTACTGCTAGTACTACTGTAATTCCTGGTACTACAATTAATACTAGTACTACTGTTATTCCTTGTGCTGCTTTTACTACTGTTACTCTTGGCACTACTGTTACTACTGCTACTAGTGTTACTCCTGCTACTACTCTTACTACTGCTACTAATATTACTCTTGGTACTACCAGAACTAACGTTACTCCAGGCACTGCCGTTACTTCTGGCACTGTTACTACTGCTACTCCTGATGCTATTGTTGCTCCATTACTAATGCTACTAACGTTACTCCGGAATTACTAACGTTACTCTGGTACTACCGGTACTACTGTTACTCCTGTTACTCCTGTTACTACTGGTACTACTAATCATGGAGCCTGGCTTTTCCCAGGAGCATCTGTAAACAAGTAAACATAGAGGAGCATCTGTAAACATGTAAACATAGAGGAGACCAAAAGCCGATGAGCAACACCAAATCTTCCACACGGTCTCACATGCGCATTATGACCATTTCTGCCTGAAGTGTAGGAGTTACAAAGAAATGAACAAACCTTCCTGCTATAAATTCTTTTCCAGGAACTGGATTTGAAAGAAGCACACTGTATACATTACCACTGTGCTTAGTGTGTGACGTGATTCTGGTCTTCCTCTGTTATTTGGGAATCTAGTTTCTTCTCCTGTTTATGTGTAATAGGTAATCAGTAATGCAATATGTTGTATAATTCTGAAAAACCGGAATACTTCCATGGAAACATTACATGTTTGACGTTACAATTGAATCCATGAATGCATCAATAAATTACATTGATTATTCCACAGAATGTAAACATTAACATCTTTATTACAGTAGATGCATAATTTAATTAAAAAAATGTTTTTCAGACTCATCTTACTGGTGCCTGGAAAGACTCTAGTTCACTGCTCTGAATCTCAGTGCAGTTATCTGGTGGGTCAGTGGTCTTAGCTGTAGCATCTCGTGACCAGACAGGCGAACGCAGAACGTATATAACTGCTAATGTCAATCATCTCTGAAGGTCCTGACCCTGGATCAGCTGGGTGAACTCTGAGTCAAGTCTGTCCTGTTCATTATACTGTTTCAGCAGAAGCTCAGCTACTTCAATCAGCCTTGCAGACTGGCTAATTCTGGCTATATCAGTTCTGCTGTAGAAAATCAAGTGGAAGCAAATTCCGTCAAACAATATCTGCCTGCCTTTTCAATTAATTAAACATTTTTTTTCTTTAAATATGCTTTAAATACTACATCCCAGAGTGATGAAGTAGATTAATAATATAGAATGACGTTCGTGTCTTTTGAGAGTATTTATTCGTCCAGATTAGGGAAGTCCGCAGCAGGTTCGGTGCTGACCCGAGAGGTTCGGTGCTGACCCGAGAGCAGCTCTTGGTGAGGCAAGCACCCCCACACAATGTAAACACTCCAGATCTTAAAAACATGTGGCCAGTCTAAAGCAAACAGCAAAAATGACAGCCATATGGAGGAAATACGGACTGGAGCATTGCATATATATCTCATGGAAATGAGGGTGGGGGCAGCGTATGATGACTGGCCGTTGGTGTACGGCTGGTGTTCACACAGCTGCTCCCAACTGAGAGCTCAGGGGCTGGATCAGTGCAGTACAAGACCTTATCAAACCCTCAGCAGGGTCAGAGTTCATGCATATCTATTTCAGCCATTCAGGACACTGATAAAAGACATATCACCACCCATAGCAGTGTTGCAGTGGATATAACAACAATAACATTGGTTTCGGTCATATTTACTTAAGCCATATGCAATCTTGATGTGTGTGTGCATGGGTATATGTGTGTGTGTGTGTGTGTGTGTGTGTGTGTGTGTGTGTGTGTGTGTGTGTGTGTGTGTGTGTGTGTGTGTGTGCATGTGTGTGTGTGTGTGTGTGTGTGTGTGTGTGTGTGTGTGTTTGTGTGTGCATGTGTGTGTGCATGGGTATATGTGTGTGTGTGTGTGTGTGTGTGTGTGTGTGTGTGCATGTGTGTGTGTGTGTGTGTGTGTGTGTGTGTGTGTGTGTGTGTGTGTGTGTGTGTGTGTGTGTGTGTGTGTGTGTGTGTGTATGCACGTGTGCATGTGTGTGTGTGTGTGTGTGTGTGTATGCATGTGTGTGTGTGTGTGTGTGTGTGTGTGTGTGTGTGTGCCCTTTCTCTGTGTGCTGTATTCCCTGGAATCCTGGAATACAGTCATAAGCCAGTGGTGCGTGAGTGGAGATCAGAGCTCCATGCTGGGATGAAAGCAGCTCTTCTCCCACAGCCTGGAGATAAATATTATGGCACAGCAGCCTGTCTGACCATGACTCAGCACTTTCAGAATGGCCAGCGGACCATGACTCAGCACTTTCAGAATGGCCAGCGGACCATGACTCAGCACTTTCAGAATGGCCAGCGGACCATGACTCAGCACTTTCAGAATGGCCGCGGACCATGACTCAGCACTTTCAGAATGGCCAGCGGACCATGACTCAGCAGTTTCTGAGCAGCCATGGGATTGAGGCTGACTCAGCAGTTTCTCTCTCCATTGCAGCCCATGGAGAAACCAGTGAGAGAAAGACATGTTATGGTTGAGCTGTCCGCAAGAGGAAAAGGCTGTTATTAGTGGAACACACACACACATATATACCTGCTACCCGTATGTGCACAATGTCAAAATGTGGCAATGTGGCATGGAGAATCCATTGTCTGTATTAAATACAGCCTTAGTCACCACAACTGTACTAATCACATGCTCCCACTGGGAAAATGCTGTAATCAGCTACGTGGACAGGAAGTGACATTCCCATCGTACATCTGCTGATCTAGGACACGCTCCAAATGCCCGAGGAAGAGGAGGGTGAATTCTGAAGTTCTGAACTTCCTCTCCGATTCCTTTTGTGCTTATTGACTGACTAAATTCCTCTTCATGGGTCTCAAGCTCAACCTCAGAATCACATTAATAACCCAAAGTATTAAAATTGGTGCTAATCATATGATAAGCCAGTATGTAGTTCAGGTGACTGCACCTGGATGGCACCAGGTTCGAATGTATGTAGATCCACCTACCTGCAGGTCCAGACGTTCCTTTCGAGCCCGGAGCCCCCGAGGGGCCCCTCACACCTGCCTCTCCTTTAGGACCAGGTAGACCCCGAGACCCTGGTTTACCTGCACACACACACAGCGTCTCTGTTAATGCCACAAGCACAGCATACAATGCTATGGACCCATTCAAGGAAGGAGGAGTTTAAAGAGGTGTCTGATTATATAAGTGGAATCTGATTATATAAATGGAGTCTGATTATATAAATGGGGGAGAGGACTACCTACCATCAGTGCCAGGTAGACCATCCATGCCTCTCTCACCCTGTGGTCCTGAAAGACACACACAAACACACACACACACACATTAGACTAAGGAGCAGAACAATTATGCATAAACACTCACAAATGGACACACACACACACACAACATGCTACGGCGGACCCACAATGAGCTCCAACGCTACCTCACACAACTTCACAACCTCATTCACGTCTCGTGATTCTCCACTATACACAAATGTATCCTCCTATAAATGCAGCCAAGATGCAAAATGTGAATAAAATATACATAAGCCAACATAGTGTACATATATACATGTGTAGTGTACATATATACATGTGTAGTGTACATATATATGTGTGTAAGTCTTCTAAGTAATTTACATTTACATTTACATTTACGGCATTTCGCAGACGCTCTTATCCAGAGCGACTTACAAAAGTACTATGTGTTCAGTCAGAATATGCATCTCTATCTAGTATAAACAGGTTTAAGTCCAAACTACTTGAGGTCAAGCACTGCCATAAACCGTTGCTAGTGCTGATGCCTAGAAAGAAGACAACAAAATTTGATCATCATGCACTTATTTTTGCAGAAAACATTTCTGAAGCATGTTGCTCTGTTTAGCTAAAACAGTGATATCGGTTTTCTCATAAAGTGACATATTAATACAACACAGATGCCAAAACACCATGGGGAATATCTACATGCTCTAATGTAAAACGTTTCCTGTTTTCTGTAATGACGGACAAAGTGCAGAAACACACTTTCATTTTTTTTTAAACGGGCTTCTGGAAGGAAAGCTCAGTGGAAGAGGTGCCAGTCCTGAAGGGAGAGTGTACGTGTGTTTCAGGACATGAGGTGAGGGCGAGTGTTTCAGGACGTGAGGTGAGGGTGGGCGTTTCAGGACGTGTGGGGAGGGCGAGTGTTTCAGGACGTGAGGTGAGGGTGAGTGTTTCAGGACGTGAGGTGAGGGCGAGTGTTTCAGGACGTGAGGTGAGGGTGGGTGTTTCAGGACATGAGGTGAGGGCAAGTGTTTCAGGACATGAGGTGAGGGCGAGTGTTTCAGGACGTGTGGGGAGGGCGAGTGTTTCAGGACATGAGGTGAGGGCGAGTGTTTCAGGACAGGGAGGGTGTTTCAGGGAGGTGAGGTTTCAGGTTTCAGGACGTGAGGTGAGGGCGAGTGTTTCAGGACGTGAGGTGAGGGCGAGTGTTTCAGGACGTGTGGGGAGGGCGAGTGTTTCAGGACATGAGGGGAGGGCGAGTGTTTCAGGACATGAGGTGAGGGCGAGTGTTTCAGGACATGAGGGGAGGGCGAGTGTTTCAGGACATGAGGGGAGGGCGAGTGTTTCAGGACATGTGGGGAGGAGTGTTTCAGGACGTGAGGTGAGGGCGAGTGTTTCAGGATGTGTGGGGAGGGCGAGTGTTTCAGGACGTGAGGTGAGGGCGAGTGTTTCAGGACGTGTGGGGAGGGCGAGTGTTTCAGGACATGAGGTGAGGGTGGGTGTTTCAGGACGTGTTGGGAGGGCGAGTGTTTCAGGACATGAGGTGAGGGCGAGTGTTTCAGGACATGAGGTGAGGGCGAGTGTTTCAGGACATGTGGGGAGGGCGGGTGTTTCAGGACGTGAGGTGAGGGTGAGTGTTTCAGGACGTGAGGTGAGGGCGAGTGTTTCAGGATGTGTGGGGAGGGCGGGTGTTTCAGGACGTGAGGTGAGGGTGAGTGTTTCAGGACGTGAGGTGAGGGCGAGTGTTTCAGGATGTGTGGGGAGGGCAAGTGTTTCAGGACGTGAGGTGAGGGTGAGTGTTTCAGGACGTGAGGTGAGGGCGAGTGTTTCAGGACATGTGGGGAGGGCGAGTGTTTCAGGACGTGAGGTGAGGGCGAGTGTTTCAGGACGTGTGGGGAGGGCGAGTGTTTCAGGACATGAGGTGAGGGCGGGTGTTTCAGGACGTGTGGGGAGGGCGAGTGTTTCAGGACGTGAGGTGAGGGCGAGTGTTTCAGGACGTGAGGTGAGGGCGAGTGTTTCTGGACGTGTGGGGAGCTTCATTGCCAGGTACTATATTGAGAACACTGATGTGACTGGATTCACACACCACTTTGTGTGAACCCAGCTCTGCAGCATAAACACAAGGACAGATTCCTCCACAGCCAAATCCACAGCCACGCCTCCAATCCACACTGTTCACACTCCAGCCATTTTAATCATCAGCATGCAGTGTGTGAGGATTCCAGTGTAGTGTCCTGAACTGTTGCACCATTGATGGGGTTTGCCAAACAGCGCAATAAACAGCTCGAGCCAGTGGCCATGTATAAATGAACACTTTCTCCACTGATCGATGTCTATCAAAGCCTGGTGATGTCATCAGTAATGGACCAGCACATGGCCACACCCTGGTAAACATGATCCTTTATAACCGCCTCAGCTTTTGAGGACTGGCCAGAATGACGTACAGGTCTGTCAGCTTGCTGCCTCGGAGACATTGGGTCTTTTCTCTCTGTGAACTCACTTTAAACATAAAAGAAAAGTCTGAATCTACTCCATGTCTGCATGTTTCTGGGGTCACTTTCACATAATCTGTAAAACAGTCTGCATAAACGACTACTGCAGAGATCGGTGGTGGGGTTTGTTAACTAAACCCAGGACCAGCGTTTCCTGGGCTGGTGCAGGATTAAAGGCTTTGCCCGGGAGAGATAACACACTGGCACTGAGCCCGAGACGTGTGGAACGACAGCGACGTACCAAACATGCCCACAGCATAGCAGGCGCCACGCGCAGATTAAAAGCGCTTATCAGAGAGAACAGTGGTGACAGAGAGAGCAGAGGGAGATCAGAGAGAGAACAGCGGTGAGAGAGAGATCAGAGAGAGATCAGAGAGAGAACAGCAGTGAGAGAGAGAGCAGAGAGGGATCAGAGAGAGAACAGCGATGAGAGAGAGCAGCAGTTATGCGAGGCTACTGAAGAGAGTGTGTGCAACACAAACCCAGGGAACAGGTCTTTCTGCTGCTGACAGAGCGGATCTGCGCAGCAGCTAGCAGCTGTTAAGCCTTCATCTCCCCTCATCGTCCTCACTACAGGGTTTATTTTTCGGGGTTTGGACGGCGTCCTGGCGGCCTGAGGCAGCGCAGGACTCACTCAGGCTTTCGCGGAGTGAAGTCGCAGTGGGACGTCGTGGAGTGCAGGGCCACAGCAACAATCAAAAACACACACACACACATATGTGTGCACACACACACACGCACACACACATACACACAAACACACATACACATGCATACATGCATACACACACAAACACATTAAGTACCTTAAGTCACACACAAAAACACATGCACACACATACTCACGCACATATATATTCACACACACACATGCATCTGTGTGTTAAGATAACCACGACTGTGGGTGTGTTTCTGTGTGCATCGTGATGGGCACAAGTAACAGGATTAGCTCTGCAAAAGATATTGACTAATGAAGTGGAGAATGTAATTGGCCATAAAGGGATGAAAAGGCCCCTGGAAAAGACACAAAAGCTCAAAACAGCTTCAGCCAAGGGGAGGCCTGGGTCCAGACCAGGAGAGAGAGAGAGAAAGAGAGAAAGAGAGAGTGAGAGACAGTCAGAGAGACGGGAGGCGGGTGGGGGGACAGAGAGGGACAGAGAGGAGGGGAAAGAAAGGGAGAGAGAAAGAGACAACCAGAAAGAGAAGAATGAGGGAGAGGAAGGTGGGAGAGACAGAAGTCTTTCCAGACAAGCTGCTTATGTCCAAGCACAGTTAAACACTAGAACAATCCTACAAAGCGGAGCTGCTTGGCTTGCTCAGGCGCTGCTTCAGAGCCAGAGAGTCATACCTGCAGGGCCTGGCGATCCCGGGGCTCCTTTGGCAGACGGCGCCCCCATGAGGGCGGAGGAGTCCAGCACAGTCCCAGCTCTGGCCGTGGGGGAAGCAGGCACAGAGAGCAGCTGAACCTGATGAGTTTTAAAATCAATGTTAATTTCGAACATCAGTTAAACAGACAACAAACCATCAACATCAAAACATATTCAGGCTTCACCACAGCAAGGGAGAAAAGCCCGTTAGTAATGGTGCGGGGAACCTCTCCACATCCCCCACCCTCTCAACCCTGTCCAGGTTCCGCATCACGCGGGGACACACGGAGTCCACCCCATGTCCTGGCTTCCTACAACCCTTTTCGAAGTGACACACCTCACAGCCCTGACCAGAGTTCAGCTCTCTCTTTCCGCTACGCTAAATGTCAGGCTGGGCGTAAGCCAAAAGAAAATTAATCACCTGGCATGTCTTCCTGCTCTTTGAACAATGAGTATTCCCAAAAAACACCAATGAAACCATCAAAGACAACAATGACGGTGAGAGACAGAAGACAGGTGGGGAGAGGGAGAGAGAGAGTGAGAGAGAGAATGAGAGACAGAGAGGGAGAGACAATAGTGTAGATAATAATAATATCTTATTATTGCTTACCACAAATCTTAATTTGCTTCCATAGTACCAATGAATTATCCCTAAACCTTAACCACTAATTACCAACCATTTAATATTAACTCCCTAAATATTAACCACTGAACATTATAAAGGAATAAAAGTAAAACCCTTTAAACTGCAGGTCGGTCTGCTGAGACAACACCGCCGTGCTGTCAGCAAACAAAGCAGTGATGGACAAACCAGCTCTGACCTTTGTGGACTAGCTATTGAAAAGGTCAGACAAAGAGAAATGGGTGAGTAATATATTAAATAAAAATCTATATTCACTTCCCAACAGCTGAGACGTATTTTACAAACTAAAATATTTCACATTTTGTACATATAACAATGTGAAAAATGGATCTGTAAAAATGTAAATTGTTATGTTTCTTGGCATTGTTCGTGATTTCACTGACGTGAGAAAGACAAAATGCAGGAGAGAGAGAGGGAGAGAGAGAGAAGGAGAGAGAGAAGGAGTGGGAGAGAGGGAGAGAGAGGGAGACAGGGAGGGAGAGAGAGAGGGAGAGAGAGAGAGAGGGAGCAGGAGAGGGGGAGGGAGGAACCAGTCAAAGCAGAGACTGAGTTAAAGGGTGAAACCTGGTAACCTGCTACGGGTGCGATAACATAAAGACCCGCTCGAGGTGACAGACATTACCTTTGCCTCCAGAGAGCTTAGCCGATCAGTCAGAGCTGTGATACGGCTGCAGTTCAGACAGCCTTCGGGGTTTGGGGTACATGGAGGGGGAGCAGGGGCAGATGTAGGTGGGGGCAGAATGAAAGAGAGTTAAAGAGTCAACACCAGCGATCACACTTAGTAAGTACTAAGTACACTCACTGTGACCTTCTGAACCACTGATTTTGCATCCCAAGATACAGTTATCTGGACCTGCATCTGAACTTTAGCCTTCTTTCACACTGACCATAAAGGCCAATCGTGGCTCTGCTCTACCTAAATTAACTGCTTACTGCTTCAACTGCCAGCAGCAGAATATGCATGGCCGTTGGTTCAAAAAACACATGCAGTCAATAAACTTCTCAGGTTAAATAAAAATATATTTTGTTTGAACAGAATACAGAAGTGAGATTGTCTAGCCTAGGAAATCATTTATAACTGGAAAAAATCGCTGAATTTGTAATGGTACGCTCATGATGATGTCATAATTATGTCATCTGATGTATGAGGAAGGTGATTGGCTCTTACTGGAGAGTGAAGGTGATTGGCTCTTACTGGAGAGTGAAGGTGATTGGCTCTTACTGGAGAGGTGCTCTGGGGTCTTGGCTGCAGATGGCTTGCGAAAAGTTGCCTGTTTCCTAACAGCCTCCTGGGCAACAAGATTACTACTCACAGGGCCTGCAGAAAACACACACACACAAGAAGAACAGGACATTATGACAGCAGTCAATTTAGTCAAAACAATTCGGTACAATTTAAAGCACCGGAATAAAATTTAATATCAAACTTAAAGTATGGTTTACACTGTGATATCAAATCTACCAATAAGATATTAGAAGGAGTCAATCAGGACACACAAACCCACTACAGCGTGCGGAAAAGCAGCGTCCAAAAGATCCTGTGAGCTTTGAGCTGTTTTCTGTTTTTCCTGTTGTTGCCGTTTAGCCTGTCTGTTAATTTAATGTTTACGTGTCCTGAATGACACAGAATTTCAAATAAAGTGTCGAGAGTTCTGCAAGGCGGGGTTGTGGTAGTGGAGAAAGAAAGGAGGGAAGAAAAGACGAAAGACAAGAAGAAAGGAGTGAAGGACAAGACACTGCTGGAGAACCCGTACACTTCAGATGAAGACAAAAAATTCAGAACCCAAAACTGATGTATCTCCACTTTTTGATATGTTCTTCTTTGTGCATTAAGTGTATTCATCTCCAATATTTAATTTTATATTCAGAGGGAGAGAGAGAGCAGAGAGTGTAGAGAGGAGAGAGGGGAGAGAGAGCAGAGAGTGGAGAGAGGAGAGAGGAGAGTGGGGAGAGAGAGGGAGAGAGAGGGGAGAGTCTTTAGTAGGAACAATGGCTTCCTTGTATTGTTCATGTGGGTAATGTCTTGTTTAAATTTCTTCAGTGCCCCCCTCTTTCTATATAATTTTCTCTCACTCTTTTTCAATCTCAGCCCCTCCTTTTACCTCCTTCACTGTCTTCCCTCTTTCTTTTTCAGTCTCTCTTTGTGCTCACTGTGTTTGTATTTCTACAGTTTGGACTAGGGTTCACACTGGCTTCAATGAGCCAGGCATTGTACTATATGTTAGCGTGTTAGCATACCCTCAGCTAGCTTTACCACAAGACCCTCAGTACTTTATTACAGGCTAGAGAGTGGAGGGCCACTTGACCAATCCAATGCAGCCAAATCATCGCTATGGCAGCGGTAGGACCAATAGCATGGCATCTGCCTTAATATCTGGCCTGGAAAAGGAATTAGTATTTCTATATGCCTTAATGTGTTTGGGACGCTTAGTACCATAATGAGGTTCTGTGTAAATCAAGACCAGAGTAGCAGAGCTCTGATGTCATGAAAAGAAACACACACACAAAATGCACAAAGACACACACACAGCACTTCCATTTTGTTTAGTGCTTCTTTTACTTACTGTCAGTTTTTCCAACTGTAGCCAGTTTCTACTGGGACATTATTTTCACATGACACCAGCCCTACATCAGCATCATCTCCAGACGGGTTTGGGTTTGGGTTTGAGGTTAGGGTTTAGGGTTAGGGTTCAGGGTTTTATATACTGAAACTACAAAACTACCTCTTGGAGGACAATTATAATTAATTACAATTACTTAGAATTCATTATAATTAGGTGTGTTTTCAGCACCTTGTATAAAGGTGCAAGGTCCATTTTCCTCAGCACCCACCTGGACCAATCCAGCAGCCCAGGGGTTAGAAACCCAGACTCAGTGAGCGTGCTATGATAGTGACTGTAGCTACTACTGTTAACCTCCGTTGAGTTAACCCAGCAGGTCCACATGCATCTGTTCAGCCAATAAACCTTGGCCATAGTCAGCACACGGCACAACTGGAACTCAAACCCAGATTCCAGCAGCAGGCTTCATCCCTGTTTATAAGAATTCCACAGATGAGCTTAGGGGGTAATTCAAGTTTAAAGAATTTTTTTTAAGTATTTATGTAAATAACAGTGAGGACATAGAAGTGGGTAAAGATGCAGCAATAGTGGACCCTGCTGAGAATGCTTCCTTTATGAGCAGAAAATTCACTCTGCATGTGTGAGAGTGTGTGCGTTTGTGTGTGTTTGTGTGCCTTTGTGTGCATTTGTGTGCATTTGTGTGTGTGTTGTGTGTCCGTATGGATGAAGCAGGAAACGTCCCACTGTGCTCGGCTCCAAACAGCCCGTCTGACTCGCAATCGCTGAGCTCTCGCAGACACGGAGCAAAAGACGGCTCCAACCTCCGGGTTACCACACTCCCCATCCTCCACCTTCCACCAGCCTCTGCCTTCCTCCACCAGCCTCCACCCAACTCTCTGCTGCTCCCTCTCTCTGTCCGTTTCTCTTAACTCTTAACAGGCAAGTGGGGGTGGGGTGGGGGTTGTAGTTACTAAACCCCACAGGATTAGATCATGAGCTATTAAACCCCACAGGGTTAGATCATGAGCTATTAAACCCCACAGGGTTAGATCATGAGCTATTAAACCCCACAGGGTTAGATCATGAGCTATTAAACCCCACAGGGTTAGATCATGAGCTATTAAACCCCACAGGGTTAGATCATGAGCTATTAAACCCCACAGGTTTAGATAATGAGCTATTAAACCCCACAGGGTTAGATCATGAGCTATTAAACCACACAGGGTTAGATAATGAGCTTTAAAACCCCACATGTTTAGATAATGAGCTTTAAAACCCCACATGTTTAGATAATGAGCTATTAAACCCCACAGGTTTAGATAATGAGCTATTAAACCCCACAGGGTTAGATCATGAGCTATTAAACCCCACAGGTTTAGATAATGAGCTATTAAACCCCACAGGGTTAGATCATGAGCTATTAAACCCCACAGGGTTAGATCATGAGCTATTAAACCCCACAGGGTTAGATCATGAGCTATTAAACCCCACAGGTTTAGATAATGAGCTATTAAACCACACAGGGTTAGATAATGAGCTTTAAAACCCCACATGTTTAGATAATGAGCTTTAAAACCCCACATGTTTAGATAATGAGCTATTAAACCCCACAGGTTTAGATAATGAGCTATTAAACCCCACAGGGTTATATAATGAGCTATTAAACCACACAGGGTTAGATAATGAGCTATTAAACCCCACAGGGTTAAATAATGAGCTATTAAACCCCACAGGGTTAGATAATGAGCTATTAAACCCCACAGGTTTAGATAATGAGCTATTAAACCTCCACAGGGTTAAATAATGAGCTTTTAAACCCCACAGGGTTATATAATGAGCTATTAAACCCCACAGGGTTAGATCATGAGCTATTAAACCCCACAGGTTTAGATAATGAGCTATTAAACCCCACATGGTTAGATAATGAGCTATTAAACCCCACAGCATTAGATCATGAGCTACTGAAGCTGTGTTTATGTCTGCTGCACATTAGGGACCAGAGATGGAGCTTTCTCTTGTCCTCCTCTTCAAAACCTTTTTAAATAGATCTGTCACCCCATAACTACTTGGGAATTATTTTCATGTTTGTGTGTGTGTGTGTGGAATACGAGTTCCTTTACTTAAACTTGAGCATTACATCACATGTTTGTAGTTCAGCTGTCTACTCCAACACACACACACACACATCCCTCTTGCACCTGCCAAGTCATGTCACATAATCAATCTCAGGATGAGTTCACCCTTTCCCCTGTATGTTTGTAAGAGTATGTGAGCATGTGTGTACAAGGGTCCCAGTCAATGATTTTCTCAACACTATTTTAGTAGTGCAGATCTCTCTGCAGGAAAACACACACAACTATGTCTAGCAAAACAGACACACACAGTTCTCTCTTCAGATACACACACACACACAGGGACTCACACATAGCTCTCTCTCCAAGAAACACACACACAGCACTCTCCCCGGTGTGAGTGAAGCCTCTCTCCTCTCCATTGTCTCATTTAATCTTTCTTATCTCTTCATCTTCACATCTCACCCTCTCCTAGTTCCTTCAGGTCATAGGAGACCTGTGTGTGTTTATGTGTACAAGAGAGCGAGAGAGTTAGGGCTAATGAGGTCGTTAGTCAGATCACCTCACACCCATCCTACAATCAGAACCATCCTGGAATCAGAACCACCTTCCTATAATCCTGAGTGTGATCCACCCTGATCTGTACCATCCTGCAATTAGAAATCAGAATACTGCACATTAAGAACAGCTGTGTTGGTGAACTCTCACACATCATTATCAGAACCCACACTGCATAATGTCTCTCAGAGCAAAGAATGTGTGTGCACATGTGTGTTAGAGTGAGTCTCTTCAAATTATCTATCATACATTATACAGATGGTTTATCAGAAAGTTCCACTTACGCATGTGTGTATGCATCTGTGTGTGTGTGTGTGTGTGTGTGAGGTCATAGAGGCACAGTGGAGGGCCAGGTGTGTTTACTGCATTAAGGGTGACCGCTGAACTGTTTGACAGATCAGTCTTTAGACATCACAACACTAATAGGCAGAATCACATACTTTAATCTGTCATCTATTTAAAAAACACAGATCCATCTGCTATACTCCAGGCAGCTGTGTGTGTATGCGCGCATGTGTGTGTGTATATGAAAACATGTGGACATAAGCAAACAGGAGACAAGAGAGATCCAGAACATCAGTCAGAAGTAAACACACCCACACACTCACCTTACACCTCACTCACTCACTCACTCACAAACTCACTATCTCTTACATAAAGACACACTGGACTGTGGAGAGCCATCAGACTCGTGTTTTGTGTCTCTATCCCATCTTCCTACAGTCTGTCTTTGTCTCTGCGCTCGGCCTAAGGGCCTCTGTAGTGCTGTAGATGGTGGGGCAGCTCTGTATATTGTGTGAAAACTGGCAGCATTCCATTCCACAGAGTCCCCAAGTAGTGTCCTCTGTAGACACTAGTCACGTGATGTAGGTCAAGGGAACTGCAGCTGATTCAATTCCTTCATTCAGAACGCCCTGCAACATCATGGAAGACCTTCCTAGAAGGCAGAGGACCTTCTGCATCTTATCTTGTTTTCATTTTGCTTCCCTTGACAGCAGGACAAGTGGACAGTTCCTTTCTTTACTAATATGGCTGAAGTGAACTGCATCTGTATAACACTGACCCCATATTTTGCATGTAAAATCTGATTGATGTTTGCTGAATAGCTTGCCAGTATTTACCTCGGAATAACTAACACTAGCTAACTAGATAAAAGTAAACAAGCTAAAGTTTCCCAGCTTATCTGGCAACTTTTCTGAACAGTTTACTTCCACGTCAATGAGTTTTCTGCACAAATTTTGACCGTCTGCCAGCCAGTCAGCCAGAAGACCTTGATAAGACATGCCATGATTGATGGGTAAACGTCCATTTCATTGTCCTGCCTAGCTTCTGCAGAAGGACAAAAGCTGATGTGACCTTTATCTCCGGTGTGAATCCAGACTGTGAAAACGGGGCCTCACGATCATTCACTAAAACAAGTTTTCATCGAACTGAACGTTTTCACTCCCTTTTGAAATCTGCCTTAAAATGTCAGAATTCCTTTGCAGTCCGCTTCATGGGGAACTGCTACAGTGACTGGAATCCACCCCGTGTGTAGTGCTAATGTCAGTACGTATGTCAGAGTATGTCAGAGTGCTCTGTGTTTGGTGGACAAGCAGTAGGTGCGCGATATGTTGTGCGAGTTGGTCTCTGCGTATTATTCTCTCCTCTGACCCCAGATCAGTTCTCACCACCGGACGAGCACGGTGGTAGTTGTGATGTGTCTAATTGACTGAACTGAGGCAGCAGCTTTGTTGAGCCTCATTAAGCTGCAGCTGCTGGTTCTCCAGCACATGGTGGTGGTTTTTTTTTTTTTTTTTAGCAGGAAGATGAAATGAGGTTGGTCTTACCTATGACTGCAGAACAGCATCATGAGAAAGGAATGAATGGAAAAGAGAGAGAGAAGGAGAGACAGAGGGGAGATAGGGAAAGAGAGAGAGAGGGAGGGGGGTGTGAGGGAGAGGGAGGGGGGATGAGAGGGTCACTCCATCCATCTCTGTCGCTGAGGATTGCTGCCCTCAGCACCACACTCTCATTAGACCAACTGCTGCTGATGAGAGAACGTGTGTGTGTGTGTGTGTTGTCAGAGAGAGGCTGATCTGGTCCACCCTAAAGAGGTGCCCCTGTCCTTGAGGCCTTTAGAAAGCAAAAGGGGGTGTGGCTACCTCAGGGTGATCGGAGGGGCGGGGTCTCTGAGGGTGAGTGTGGAAAAGGAGAGGAGTCTCTCAGTATGAATGGGTTAAAGAGGAGGAGTTTATCACAGGGTGAATGTGGTAAAGGGGAGGAGTTTATAACAGGATCAGTGGAGTAAAGGGGAGGAGTCTCAGGGTGAGTGATGTAAAGTGGAGGAGTCCGTCAGGGTACTTACTGTGGTCTGTATGCACAAATGTAAAGGAATCAGGGCCTGGTGACCTTATATTCCTTAAAATAAACTGATTGATGGATTTATAATAAAATCTGGTTTCATATTGCTGTAATAATGATATGTGATAAGTCCTAAAAGTGAATGTTTTCCTGTTTTAGATGGGATCAGTTAACAGATTCAAAAGTAAGTCTCTCTCTCTCTTTCTGTCTCTCTGAGACGTTGCTGGTAAAACCAGCAATGTTTTTGATCTGAGATCAATTTAGCATTTTCTCTAACAGAACACACACACCCCAAACATAAAAGAAAATGAATACACACATTCTCAAACTCACAGATATAAAAGAAAATACTGTTAAAGTTCAGAAAAATGAAAAATCTTCTAGCAGAAAAATGTTCAGTGCCCAGGTGTGTGTGTGGGGGTGTATGAGCATATTCTTAAATACCTTCAACCTTTATCAAACAGAGATTATAGGAAACTATAACATTATACTGTGGCTGAGGTTTGTAATGAGGACCTTTCTCTCTGAATTAGACAAATCAGTTCTGCATTTCCTCTCACAAATGTTAACACCTGGTTAGAGGATGACTAATCAGACAGACAGTGTTGAAGATCAGGGGAAGGGGCAACAGTGTTCAGCACAGAGGCAGCAGCATTCGTGGGAGTCTGACAGGCTGGGGTGAGTAGGGGTATTAGTCTCTCCGTTCCCAGGGTAACGACCCCAGGCACTCTCCTCTAAATGTGGGTTCAACTTCTGATATGGAGTTACCAGATGTGCATGTGTGTGTCTGGTATTAACACACACACACAGCCTTTAATTTAGCACAGGAAAGGAGGGGCACTCCTCTCTGCCCGTAATTACTCCTCTTTTCCCGTAGTTCTTGCTTGTTCGTCCTCCATGCCAGTCACCATAAACAAGCACACGGCGATTCTACTGGATGCTGATTGGCTGGGGAACATCTGAGCGTCAGCACGCCATTTGTGTTGTCCAGTGTCCAGTCCTGACCCGTGACTGTAATAAAGTAACACGGCGGGGACGGCGCGTGTCTGAAGGCCAGCCCCGGGTCTACCACGGTTGCTGTTTCTCCTCACTGACTGGCTTTGGAGACGTCCGTGACCCCATCCTGCCCATGACCCCGTGACCCTCCTCACCCACCCCTAACCAAGCATGCTCAGCCATGCGAGCCTTTTGTGCCATTACCGTCAGTCTCGCGTGGAATGACACAGTCGGCAGGGCGTGCTGACCAATCAGACAGGCACTAGTCTTCAGACTTATAAAAAAAATTACAGTGGTAAACAGAGAAACGTAATGGGGCCAGGATTCTGTCTCAAGCTGATCTGATTGTGTCGGAGTGTCTGTGTCAGCATATGAGCGTTTCAATCCCCCCACACCCTCGATCTCTCATCCTCTCTCCCTCTCTCTCCCCCCTACTTTCTCTCTCTCTCTCCCTCTCTCTCCCTCTCCCTGTCTCTCCTCCCAACACTCCCTCTCTCTCCCCCTACTCTCTCTCTCTCCCTCTTTCTCTCCCTCTCCCTCTCTCTCTCCCTCTCCCCCTCCCTCTCTCTCCCTCTCCCCCTCTCCCTCCCTCTCCCTCTCCCCCCTACTCTCTCCCTCTCCCTCTCCCCCCTACTCTCTCTCCCTCTCCCTCTCCCCCCTACTCCCTCTCCCTCTCCCTTCCAGCCAGGAACTAGTGCTGCAGCTTTATTTTATCCTCCAGCTTCTCTCTGTCACAGTTCCTACTCTCCCGTTTCCACTGCTGTCTCAAACAACGTCTTTGCCAGAAACGTCTCTAACTTTCTACAGTCTGGAGTCAGACAAGAGCAGAGACAGTTCCCAACATAGCTGGAACATCAGACCCTGCCCCCTTCTGTACAAGCAGGTCACACCTCCCATTAATCTCCTCAGTGCTGCTAAAGGGCAGATGCTGCATTTTATTTTGGTTAACTCTGACCTCAGATCAGCTTTGGGATGTAATTTAAGGTGATTGGGTTGATCTCAAGGTGACCAAGATGTACAGGGATCAGAGGTGGATTATGACCTGTAGCAAGCTGAACAGGAACACTCCATCCTTTTGGACACAAACAGGACTGCGGTGTCGGCAAGGAGGCAAAATTAGCATCAGGAGTGTGTGGTAGTGTAGACCGCAGACGCACCGAATTGCGAGCTCTCCAAATGAGATGTTCCACACTGCAGAAGTGCCTTGGTTCACCCCAGACTTCCTCTGGGACAAAAAGAGCAGATGTTGGACACCACGGAGCGGGCGCGGCTGGGTGAACTGGAACGTTAGCGGCGACTCTTCGACAGACACACGAAAGGCTCTTCCTGAAATCGTAAAACACCGCTGCGTAAAAACTGCTGCGGTTGCCGACCTCTAGTGCACGGACATCCATCCTGGTCTCGTCTCTTACGATGTTCCATCCCGATGCAAAGCTCTGTTACAGGAAGACATCTGAACCGCAGGAGGAGTGTGACGCACGTATCTGAATGGACATGACAGACAGGGGCAGGCCTAGTTCCCTACACCCTTACTCCCTAGGCACTAGTACCCTACATCTCAACACCTTACTCCCCTACACACTACACCCTACTCCCATACGCACTACATCCCTACATGCTACTCCCCTACACCCTACATGCTACTCCTCCACACCCTACTCCCCTACACCCTCACACCCTACTCCCCTACACTCCTACACCCTACTCCCCTACACCCTACACCCCCACACCCTACTCCCCCACACTCTACACCCTACACCCTACACCCTACACCCTCACACCCTACTCCCCTACACCCTCACACTCTACTCCCCCACACCCTACACCCTCACACCCTACACTCTACTCCTCCACAGTACCACATGCCCAAAAAACACATCAGTGGAAAACAGCACAAACTTCCCCAAACCCTTCTGCTGCACAGAGTGGCCAGACCTCAGCCGGAGCAGGAAGGCACCCAGAGCAGGAGGGACAGCGCGTGGAAGCCGTCCAAACCCTTCCTCCTACATCAGTACGTGACGGGCAGCGTTTACTGCTCTCACGCCGCTCTGAGCAGGGCTGGCGTCAGGCCACTCTGAGGGCGATCAGATCCCAAGCAGCAGCTGAAAGGCAGACCCATGTTTCCTGAAGGCCACTTGAGCTCAGAGCAGGGGGCTAAGAGTCACCCAAAACCTCCCGACACCCCTGCACAATGACCCATTCAGGGGTCCACTCCCATTCTCCCCAGCTCCCTACTCCCCTGCACCCTCCCCACCTACACCCCTCTACATGTCTATACTCCACTACCTCTTTCACCCCTACACCTCCACACCCCCACACAGCTGTGAAAACACCTACCAGTGCCTTGTTTAAAAAACAATAAAAACATAAAGGGGCAGGAAAACAATTGGAATACAAAACAACTCCAGACCACACTAGTAATTACAACAAACCAGCTCCAGACTAAGCTAGTAATTACAACAAACCAGCTCCAGTCTACGCTAGTAATTAAAACAGCCATCAAAGGACAAGTTGTTAAAACAGCAATATATGTGCCAGTTCTAGGGGCTTTTAAAGTGGAGAAATACCGTGCTGTAGCAACTTTTGCCACAGGACCACCCTGTTGTGACATTGAGCTGTTTGAAGTGGGGCAAAAACACAGCTATGACTGCTCGGCATCTTCTCCTTAAATAAGACATCTTATTGTCATTGTGCTTTTTTGGAGACAAAGGGCACAATCAAACTCGTACTTTTTTTGTCCTCAAACTTCCATCTTGACTGAGCACACAAGCCCGCGAGCGGCACCCACACACTGTTTCGAGCTCCTCTGATTAAAGGAGAGTTTCCCAAAACAAAGTCAACAGGCCTGTGATTCAAATGGACTCTACATCCAGACCTCTTCAGAAACCACAGCACTGACACCACCTGCAGACACACTGGGTCATGCCATAAGTGAGCTTGCGTCTCTCTCTGGTATAACCACCGCTTCCTTCTGTAGGCACAGTGTCCGGCACTCCCACGCCATGGCAGCCTTCAGAGGACGGACGTGTGGAAAATACCAAGAACCAAGATGGCGCTCTGGAATGGAGCGAAACGCCGATTGCGGAACCACACGCTGAGCGGGCGAGAGGCCGGGCAGACCATGCTCCGCGTGGCTGGCGCTGAGGTGGATGTTGGGAATACCTCACTAAACACGCCGCATCCTCCCATTACCGCAGGCCAAGCCGAAAATGGCACAAACCCCCGAGACCTTCGCAAACCCAACCTCTGTTCCACGGACCAGCCAAACACCAGCCAAACACCAGCCAGAGCAGGAGGGACAGCATGTGGAGGCCGTCCAAACCCTTCCTCCTACATCAGTACGTGACGGGCAGGTCTTGAGCCGGTCTGGCGTCAGGCCGCAGCATTGATGGAGCTGAGATCCCGAGCAGCAGCAGAAATATGCCGTGAGTTTTTCTCACAAGGTGTGAAGGCCACACGAACAGAGAGGAGAGTATCAAAAGTAACCCCCCCCCCCCACACACACACACACACACCCCACACACACACATACCTCTGTGCAGCAACAACATGGAACACCATGACATTAAAACCATACCAGGAACTCTGGTTGTTTCCCTAAGCCATATACTGCTCTGTATCAACTCTGTGTTATTTCCTGCCCACTACTGGTCTCCACCCACTATCAGTCTCCGCCCACTATTGAGCCCCGCCTCTGTGACTGTGAGGGGATGTAGAACAAGACAAGTGAACCAGAATTCATTAATGTTCCTGAAAGGAAATCACGTTTACTGCAGCCATGGCGATGAACCCCTCAGCACCCTGGGTGTGTGGGGTCAGGTGATCCATCACCAACATCTTGATTAATCTCTGTCTGTCTTGCCACAAAACATTTGCCTTACAAAGAGACACAAGGCTTGCAGTGCAGTCTCTGTTCTGCAGAGGTGTGCGGGATCTGTGTTTCAAACACAAGGCAGTAAGACAGGCCAAGCTTTAAAGGGCTTAGTGGAGAGGGGAAATTCCACCACCAATGGATCAATCACTAGAGGCCAGTCATCAAACAACGGGGTTCACACTGTACATCGCCCCCGGGGCTGGATGGAATGTAAGAGAGGGCGTTCGCCATAGTAACAAGAAACTGTGACCTCACAAAGAACTCAGAACGCCTTTTGAGTTCAGAGATTCAGATCTTCTTTCCTGTTCAAACACGGATGGAGAAATCTGTTCCTGTTCAAACCAGGATTCAGAAATTATTTTCCTATAAAGATTCATATCACCAGATTAAGACTGAAGTATATGGGAATAAGGGACAGAAGTCATGATGATTTTAATGGTCTGAAAATAGCAGTGAAAGGAGATGATTGGCAATGATGAGAACTCCACTGTGCCTAATGGTGTTCTTATGTTTAAGTGTTTCTTTGTGAGAGTTATCAAGTACACATAAACAGCATGCTCAGATTGTTTTTATCAGAATGGCTAAAGGAAAGAAATGCAG
This sequence comes from Brachyhypopomus occidentalis, assembly GCA_020368025.1. Classification (NCBI taxonomy): domain Eukaryota; kingdom Metazoa; phylum Chordata; class Actinopteri; order Gymnotiformes; family Hypopomidae; genus Brachyhypopomus; species Brachyhypopomus occidentalis. Next base: position 3,948,415 of record JAGXOD010001382.1, read on the forward strand.
GTCTGTTTTTCCATGTGTTGCAAAAATGACATGTCAGCAACATGTCAGCCATCTTGTTAGCGGAGGATATTCTTTATTGTGGTTTATGCCTGAGTGTGAGTGTTGGTGAAAGTGAGTGTTTACGATATTCACACATGAAATGCAGTGTGTAGTCGGTGGAGGCACGGAGAGTCGTGATTTAAAATGGCTCATATAATTTAAGGAGATAAAAATGTCGCAATAGCTTTGGAGGGAATGGCCTATGTTCCTGTAAGCTCAGATGTTCCAAGTCTGGATGACAAAGCTGCACGCACACAATCCAACTTGATAATTTATTTTAAACTGGGGCTTACATCAGTCCCCTGCAGAACATACGCAAAAGCCAAATATGATACAAAAGCTTTGGCACTATATCTCCTCACTATTGCTCTGTCATGATATGAATCACCATGATCTGCAAATATCTCACACACACATGGACACGTAAGGAGACACACACATGGACACCTAAAGACACACACACATCCTCACCTTCTGTCTTTCTGAGTTGGTCTTTCTCATTTTGGAAACCTGTCACTCACACACACACACTATACATCATATAGCGCAAACACACACACATGCTCGCGCACACACACACACACACACACACACACAGGCAGCTGTTATTGTAATCTTCATTGGACAGACCTGCTGTGAGGTTGGCATTCCTTTAGCTTTATCCCCCTGCAGGCAAAACCCCAGCCAGCCATACGTCACATTATACCTCAGATTATACCTCAAATTCCCCAGCCAGCCACACCTCACATTACCTCAGATTATACCTCACATTCCCCAGCCTAACATTCCACCACCACCGTTACACCTTCATTACACCGTTAATTACAGTGTAACATACAAAGTAACGTATAGCACTGATCCCCTGCACTTAGACTAAAGACATTATTATGCATTATTGTGCACTATGTTCTACTGTGTCAGGGTGGTCTGTGTCTACTGTGCAGCACAGGGGTGTAGCACAGGGGTGTAGCACAGGGGTGTAGCACAGGGGTGTAGCACAGGGGTGTAGCACAGGGGTGTAGGCACGCAGGGAGGCTCCTGCATTGATATCGGTTACACTGACCATTACAGTTCTGTGGAGCAGGGCTGGATGTCCTGTGCTGTGATTCTGCAGTAGTAGGTAAGAGACGACAAGACTGTACGCCTAGAGTAGCACACTCAACCATCTGCACACTACTGCGGCGGCAGAACCCCACGCATCAGCTAAAAATACAGTTCCCTGTCTCACACACACACACACACACACAGCCCAGTCACTGTGGCTCTATTGTGAACACAGATGTGAAAATTTAGAGCTTGCAGTTCTGCACACAAAATAAAGTCTGATGGCAAGCAGACTAGAGCAGGGTAGGGCAACAGAACTCAGTACAGAGCATCACCTCTGTAGAGCAGGGCAACAGAACTCAGTATAGAGCATAACCTCTGTAGAGCAGGGCAACAGAACTCACTATATAGCTCAGTGTTAAAGCCTTATTTAACAGAAATCAAACACAACAGATCAGCTATACAGGCACAAAGATCAAATGTCAGGGCATACACATTTCTCCAGGCTACTTTACACACAACAAAAAGTGTGTGTGTGTGTCAGAGAGGGAGTGCACTGACACTGTCTAAGCTTGTCCTCAGATAATAGCAGGCGAAGTGCTCAGCCAGAATGTGTGTATGAGAATGAGTAAAGGACCGAGGTGAAGGTTGAAGACTCTACAGCTGTTCCCAGGAGCATAGAGGTCGTTAAGTGTGTGTGAGTGAGTGAGGGGCTTTTCATCAGTACAAAAGGCTATCTTTTCTCTTCTTATCTCTTCCACTGCTCTAATCTCATTCAAACATGAAGACACACACACCCGTCTCATCTCTTGTACTTGTTATCTGTACAGGTGTCATTACCAGCTATCTGACCCCATATAACCCTGTTCTCGCACAGCACATCCCCTCCCCACAACACCCCTGGACAGGGGAGGGAACAGGCAGGGTGGTTTTCTTCAGCTCTTTTTGTTGGACACCATTCAGTTTCATACAGTTAAGGAAGGAGAGAGTGTAATATAGATGTCAGAGTCTCACACACACCAAATGTTTTCTCTCTCTCTGTCGCTCTCTGTCTCTCTCTCACAAACTCCAGTACCCTCATATGACAAGGCAGCCCTTATCTTGTTCTTCACCCTTCAGTATCTGTGTGTGTGTGTGTGTGTGTGAACGGATGAAACACAGAGCAGACTGAAGGAAGATAAGGGAGAAGCGGGGTCCCTGTGGCCCCTCGGTCATCCTGCAGGGGGGCGCCTGTCTCTTCCTTCGACTTGTTTCTCAATATTTTAGGAACGCCAAACTCTACTGGGGTGTGTAAGCGTCAGGGACCTCCAGTCCAGCACTCCACCCTAAACAGGTAGCGTGCTCTACCTGTGTGTGTCTCTGGAGTGTTCTGTTTATGTTCAGATCACACTGGTTGGGTCTGACTGGAAAGCTCTCTGTCCATTACCATTCTGAAGGCCACTGAAGTTTTTTATGTTTGCAGGATGTTGGCTCCTTGTCTGTGTGTGTGTGTGTCTGTGTGTGTATGTTCAAGAAAAAGAGGGGGAGACACTTGTTAATCGAGTAATAAATGCACTACCACTGAATGTCTATTTCGGTCTACTTTACCACTTTAGTTCGGAATAAACCAACAACGTCTTCTACGTCAGCACTGTCTCCTCCTCTCCGTCTGTCTCCATGCGTCTCTCTCCGCCCTAATAAAAGCCGTGGACACTCACCACAATTCCATTTTTCAGGCCTCCTTTATGAAAAACTTCATGGAAGGTTTATGCACACAAATGACCTCACCCGGCCGTTCAGATAATAAGACCACTCCGAGCAGAATGGGGCAGGCAGACGGCAGAGGTATTCAGACACTGCGGTGGGTTTTCCGCACAGGGCATTGTGGGTTATCACATCTCCGAGGCTTGTGGGAGGAATGCCAGGCTCTTAAACTCTTTATCAGAAAAGTCACAAGAATGTGGGACACCAGAATGACAGCGAACAGTGAAACAGACAGAGAGACAGAGAGAGGTAAATACTCTATAATACTCTATAATACTCTCTAATACTCTGTAGTCAAAAAAGAACCTCAAATGTCTACTATCTCATAGCCCAACAAAGCCTACACTTACACACACACACACTAACACTCTCAATAACAATCACACTCACACTCTGAGCACAGTAACCAACAGCACAACTCTGAGTAACCCCATCCTGGAGGTAGAGACAGGAAGACCTCTGTCCCCACTGTAGTCAGGCTAGAGTGGAGACACAAACACAATTCCTCTCCACCTGTAGACAATACACACAACTACGAGACACCATTAAAGGAACTCCATTACAGGTACACCATTACAGGTACACCATTAAAGGAACTCCACTGCAGGTACACCATTACAGATACACCATTAAAGGAACTCCATTACAGGTACACCAATACAGGTACACCATTAAAGGAACTCCACTGCAGGTACACCATTACAGATACACCATTAAAGGAACTCCATTACAGGTACACCATTACAGATACACCATTAAAGGAACTCCATTACAGGTACACCAATACAGGTACACCATTAAAGGAACTCCACTGCAGGTACACCATTACAGATACACCATTAAAGGAACTCCATTACAGGTACACCATTACAGATACACCATTAAAGGAACTCCATTACAGGTACACCATTAAAGGAACTCCACTGCAGGTACACCATTACAGATACACCATTAAAGGAACTCCATTACAGGTACACCAATACAGGTACACCATTAAAGGAACTCCACTGCAGGTACACCATTACAGATACACCATTAAAGGAACTCCATTACAGGTACACCATTACAGATACACCATTAAAGGAACTCCATTACAGGTACACCAATACAGGTACACCATTAAAGGAACTCCACTGCAGGTACACCATTACAGATACACCATTAAAGGAACTCCATTACAGGTACACCATTACAGATACACCATTAAAGGAACTCCATTACAGGTACACCATTACAGGTACACCATTAAAGGAACTCCATTACAGGTACACCATTACAGGTACACCATTACAGATACACCATTAAAGGAACTCCATTACAGGTACACCATTACAGATACACCATTAAAGGAACTCCATTACAGGTACACCATTACAGGTACACCATTACAGCAGTCATTAAATTCTCCAGGACCTTACAACACAAACTAGACTACAGGATCAAAGCCTTGCTTGTGTCATCAACATTTACAATGTATGAGTCCACCCAGCGGTCAGAAACTACACTGAGAGGGAGAGAGAGGTGGGGGGGGGTGGACATGAAAAATGGCACATAACTCAGCCTAACTAGGAGACAGCGACAGAAAGACAAAGAAAGATGGAGAGAAATGGGAGTATGGAGACCAGACCAGTGTGATTTATCTCGAGTTCTCTATACTCTCAATAACCCCAGCCCAGCCTCTTCCTCCCAACCTATGACCTCTGACCCCACCCCCTCCCAACATGGTCTGCCTCAAAGGCCACGCAGACAACATTAGCACAAAAGGTCCGCTCAGATTTACACACTCTCTCTCTGTTTAAGAACTCCCCAGAGGGGTGAAGAGAGAAAGAGGGAGGAGGTTAAAACGACTGCACAGACTGATAAAAAAAACACAGGGCAAGAGGAGAAGGGTTAAAAAAGATGACAGGATGTGATGCAAAAGCTTTCAGACAGGAAACAGGGCTGGAATTGATTAAGGAAAAAAACAGTTCTAGTAAACTAACAAGTAAACAACACTCAAACACAAGCTCGGTTCCACAGAAACCTTGAAACGCAACACATACAAGAACGTTGTGCTGTGTGAGTGTGTTTATTTTTACAGACCTCTAGTTAGGTCTCTAAAAATACCTTTAGGAAACCCCACACAAACCTCTGGTAAGATCCAGCTTCATTCTTAAGATTACATTACACAGTGGCAAAGAGCGCACACACTAATACGATGTTTGTGGATGGGTTGTATCACACAGACAGCTAGAGGTGAACCACACAATTGAGTCTCCAACACAATTGGTTCCAGTGGATTAAAAGCAGACGAACAAATAGAGAGACAGACACAACCGCATTACAACACCCAGTCCACCAACCTTCGAGAAACAACTACTCAGTGAAAACCCACAAACACACACACACACACACACACACACACACACAGAGTGAGAGCCCAAAGTAAAACTAGTGCCATATAAAGAGTATTAGACCCCTTTGTCTGTTTCAGTCTCCATGTTCTGCTTTCTCACACACACACACACACACACACACTCTTACATTGAGGATTAATTTGTCCCACACTAGAACACCAAGGTGTCTATTTTTAACATCCACATGAAAATGACCCAGTCCTGAATGTGACCCAGTCCTGAATGTGATAAATGTTCTGGTTACGTAAACTGATCCACCACCCAAAAAAAGGGTCCAGTTCTTCAGGGTCAGCTAAAAACTGGGTCTGAACTACAGCTGAACAAAGTGTGTGTGCACACACACTACATACAAACCCAGACTCACACTGACCCACAAATCCCACCCCCACATACTCAGATCCAGATCCACACACACACACACACACACACACACCCCAAGACCCCCGCTCACCCCCAACACCTGAAGGGAGTTCACTTATAAATTGCAGAACCTGTAAAGTAACTTCAGTATCTTCCAGCTGTCTCTCTTTGCTTGATTCACTCTCTCTCTGTCTGCGTCTCTATTTCATTTTTAATCCCTACAATGACTCCTGTTCAGCAGAGATTTAAAAAGGACCTGCAACCTATATCTACTGAGGACCACTGCCAAAGCTAGCAGTGTTAGTGTAACAATGAGAGAGAGAGAGAGAGAGAGAGAGAGAGAGAGAGAGAGAGAGAAGGGAATATCAGAGAGAGACAGACAGGAAAAGAGGAAGAAAGAAAAGGAAAAGTACTGTGGAGAATGAGAGAGAGAAGAAGAGAAACAGGGAAGAGAGATAGAGGGAGAGAGAGAAAGGGAGGAAGAGAGAGAAGGAGACCTGGCAGCTGTCTGAGGAAACGTGTCTTTTTGGGCTCTGTCCAGCCTTTCACTCACTCCCTCTCATCTTTCACTAAGCTCTCTCGCTCCACTGACAGAGATGAAAGATATGCTGATAGAGAAGGAGAGAGAAGGAGAGAGAGAGAGAGACAGAGAGAGAGGGAGAGGGACATGAAGAGAGAGAGAAGGAGAGAGGAAGGTCTTTCTCAGTCTATAAAAGAGCAATGAAGGATTTGCTGATAAAATACAGCAAATGCCATCAGCACCTGAATATTCATTTCACCCACCCATAGCTACAACCACACCCACACCCATCCACATCCCCAACACCAGCACCCACCCACACCAACACCCACTCCCACACTGACACTCGCAGCAACACACACACCCATATCAACCCAAACCCAAGCTCACACCCACCTCAGCCACACCCACACCTACATCCACACCCACACCCACCTCAGTCACACCCACACCCACCTCAGCCACATCCACACCCTCACCTACACACAGCTCAGCCACACCCACACCTACACCTACACCCACCATACACACGTATTAGTGTGGCCCTTATACATGTTGCTTATGAGTTCTGGGTTTCATTTGCACATACTAAAATGAATCATAATTTCAGGGTTCAGAGGGAACCAGAGAAGAGGAAAACATACATGACCAAGTTTGTGTAGAACACTGATCGATCTACTCTCACCGTGTGTGTGTGTGTGTGTGTGTGTGTGTGTGTATGTACTTGTGTTACTGCAAGTTCCAGAAGACACTTACACACACATCTTGCATACACTCAGAGGTATAAACCTCATTCAGTCGCCAACACACACACCCACACACACACACACACACTTCAGGTGTTCTTCAGAGCCAAGTCTTCATCCTGCCGACACTAAACGCCTCCAACCCAAATAAAAGAACCATGACATCATCCTGTTAGTTTAAAACCCAACCCATTTTCCCCTTTATTAGCCAATGAGAAAGCCAGACTGGATCAGATGATACTTTGAGCCTCCTGATTGCTCGACAGTGGGACAGACTCCAAAAACTTCCACACTCCTCATGCCACAACATATCATCCACTAGACAGATTTACCGCCATGCATGACAGAAAGGGGAAAAGTAGCAGTAATGTGTATATGTGTGTGTGTATGTGGTGAAGGCAGAATATCAGCAAAATTTGTGCACGTATGTGTGTGTGTATCCTCTGTACATGTGCATGTGTGTGAGAGAAAGAGAATCACTGTCCTCTTTATGTGAGTGGGAGAACAGACGGCACACACACACAAACACACACACACACACACTTGTATTTATGTGTGTTGCTGAGAGTGTGTTCTGCTTCTTACAGTCTGAGCAGAGTTCCAACCATAACACCCCAGTCCGAACCTCATGCAGGCCCCTACTGAGAGCTCATGGGGGCCACAGTTCAGCCCAGACCAGCCCCCCAAGGTGGAGCCCTGGGCCCTCTGTGTAGGGGCCTCTCTGTGCACCCCGCCCACCGGCAATACATCTACACACTTATATATACATCTACACACTTATATATGTGTATGTGTGTATGATGTTTCAGACAGAGGTCCTTCATCAGCTGTGTAAGCAGAGTGCTTATAAGTGTTTATATATATATATATATATATATATATATATATATATATATATATATATATATATATATGTATATGTATGTATATATACTGTATATACACACACACACAGAGCTCCTTCTGGAAAAATAAATGCAGAAATGATCTCTCAGGAGATTTGGCTATAGAACACATCACTGGTGGATGAGCAGTTCCATACATCAGAGACTCTTCACACACTTGTACAGACGTGTACCAATACACGCTTCCCTTTGGTTTAAACATGCATCATATTGTCATGGTGATCTCTAAGACACTCCCCCCCTCGGAGTCACCGCAGTCATCAGGGGCAGCTCGCAGGAGATCACAGAGGGTTTGCTTCTTAGAATGAAGTGGTGTGAAACAGTCCCCAGACCTGGACATACTTCAGAAAAAACACCTGAAAATATACTGTAAATATAAGTCCAGTTCATGCACAGTGTAAATGGATATTCTGATTTTCTTCTGTGAATCACTAAATATAACTCCAAATCTCTCTCAGTGTGATTCCTCATATTACTCACAAGGCCCTAAAAAAGTCTAGGACTCTCACACACCCGACCAGACGCGGAGATGTGCACAAACACACTATGATGCATCCAGAATCCCCCATGAACCTTTGCTCTGGACGTTTGCTTCACAGAAGTCCCATCAGCTCCCGAAGGCCTATGCCAAACCCAGACAGGTTCCCTCTGCACCGAACCACTATATCCACTCAGATATTACCCAGCAGGGCAGTTCTGACCCATCACTAACACTATACCACACACTATCAGCCTTCAGTATACTGCACCCCTGTGATGTCATAACCTACACACAGAGAAATGTTTTCACGTACACTGTGCCTTTATCACCCCAATCTGAATGGGTTATGCTTAATTAAAACCATTTGGTGAAACAAGGGTAGTCTCTTTATGTGTTTTGAAGTGCACTTAAAAGTGTACACTTGGCCTGACGAAGGTGAGTGATGGATTTAGAATGTGACAGGAGAATGAGCAAAGATGCAAAGGATGCCAAAAAGCCCCATACTGGTGGTGTGCAAAGACTGCAGGCATAAAACCTCCACATTTCACACAGACACACACACACACACACACACATCTGTGTTGTATTAGCTGCTTGTCAGGTAGAGTCCTCGGTCAGTGCTTCCCAATCATGGAACACTCTGGTTCCAGGCCAACCAGCGAGAACTCCCCAGTAGAAAACTGGGACGTCCCAGTGTGGACTCTGAGTCCAGCAATCAAAGCCCAGACGAATCAGTCTGATTCATCAAAGTCTGCACGAATCAGTCTGATTCATCAAAATCTGCACGAATCAGTCTGATCCACGACTTCTGGATCTACTGATGGGCTTGACCGGGGTTTCCACAGCAACCATGTTAATCCCCTCTATTACAAATGCAACAGTATTCTGCTATGGACAGATACAGAGTTGCAATACCATTGAATTCTATTAAACTGTATGTGAGAACATGTGTGCATGTGTGTGTATGTGTGTGTGTGTGTGTTGAAAATCCACAAGATAGAATCCTCTAATCCTGTAATCATAACCATCTCTCTGAGCTTCCTATCTCAATGTGATCTCTGCTACCACGTCAGCACACACACACACACACACACAATTTGGAGTGCATGCACCATAAAATATCTGGAAAGGAACAGCCTGCTGATAGAATCAGAATAATGTAGATTTACGCTGATTTTCTGTTTCTGTTCATTCCGAGGTTTGGCTTGGTAAGTGCAGCCATCGACCACACGGCAGACCAGCCGCAGGATGACATCATCACTGCTCGACACTGCGCCGTGCAGACAGAGACGTGATGCTCTTTATCAGTTTTTCCACTCTAGTTTAAACCAAGGCCTCTCTCTTTCTCTCAAGTGGTTTTTGAATAGTTTTAACATTTTACTGCCTAATAAAAACAAAAATAACACAACCAAAACACACGTAAGACCAAACAAAAGATATGAGGGTTACACAACAACGGCTCTTTTTATTAGCATGGTTAGCACTGAGGGTAGAGGGGAGGAGAGGGGAGGGCAGAGGGGAGGAGAGGTACAGCAGTGGTTCTCCTTACTTTGTGTCCAGCAGTGTCCTAAAAACAGGTCAAAGTTCGTGGCCGTTCTCACTGGACTCTTCCCAGCAGTTCAACAGCCACCTGTGTTTATCCTTGCAGAGATGCGGTCTGCACAGTACAACCAGTTACATAAACATGGTACACTGCTGCTTCTCCAGAGACGCTTGGCAGGCTTGGAAATGCATCATACGTGATGACCATGTAAATCACGGAAACACACAACACTGCTGACCACAAGTACGCAAAACAAACTCACTACAGAAAACAACAGCTTGGCTAGCAACGCACGGCTGGAGAAGCGACCTGATTTCATACGTAGTGAAGAGAAAACGTAGCCCTGCTGTTGTAGTGTGGGTAAGAGAACCTGCCCTGCTGTTGTAGTGTGGGTAAGGGAACCTGTCCTGCTGTTGTAGTGTGGGTAAGAGAACCTGTCCTGCTGTTGTAGTGTGGGTAAGAGAACCTGTCCTGCTGTTGTAGTGTGGGTAAGAGAACCTGTCCTGCTGTTGTAGTGTGGGTAAGGGAACCTGTCCTGCTGTTGTAGTGTGGGTAAGAGAACCTGTCCTGCTGTTGTAGTGTGGGTAAGGGAACCTGTCCTGCTGTTGTAGTGTGGGTAAGAGAAACTGCCCTGCTGTTGTAGTGTGGGTAAGAGAACCTGTCCTGCTGTTGTAGTGTGGGTGGGTAAGAGAAACTGCCCTGCTGTTGTAGTGTGGGTAAGAGAACCTGTCCTGCTGTTGTAGTGTGGGTAAGGGAACCTGTCCTGCTGTTGTAGTGTGGGTAAGAGAAACTGCCCTGCTGTTGTAGTGTGGGTAAGAGAACCTGTCCTGCTGTTGTAGTGTGGGTAAGAGAAACTGCCCTGCTGTTGTAGTGTGGGTAAGGGAACCTGTCCTGCTGTTGTAGTGTGGGTAAGAGAAACTGCCCTGCTGTTGTAGTGTGGGTAAGAGAACCTGTCCTGCTGTTGTAGTGTGGGTAAGAGCCCTGCTGTTGCCCTGCTGTTGTCCTGCTGTGTGGGTAAGAGAACCTGTCCTGCTGTTGTAGTGTGGGTAAGAGAACCTGTCCTGCTGTTGTAGTGTGGGTAAGAGAAACTGCCCTGCTGTTGTAGTGTGGGTAAGGGAACCTGTCCTGCTGTTGTAGTGTGGGTAAGAGAAACTGCCCTGCTGTTGTAGTGTGGGTAAGAGAACCTGTCCTGCTGTTGTAGTGTGGGTAAGAGAACCTGCCCTGCTGTTGTAGTGTGGGTAAGAGAACCTGTCCTGCTGTTGTAGTGTGGGTAGTGTGGGGGGAACCTGTCCTGCTGTTGTAGTGTGGGTAAAGGGACCTGTCCCTGTCCTGAACCTGTTGTAGTGTGGGTAAGAGAACCTGCCCTGCTGTTGTAGTGTGGGTAAGAGAACCTGTCCTGCTGTTGTAGTGTGGGTAAGGGAACCTGTCCTGCTGTTGTAGTGTGGGTAAGGGAACCTGTCCTGCTGTTGTAGTGTGGGTAAGAGAACCTGTCCTGCTGTTGTAGTGTGGGTAAGAGAACCTGTCCTGCTGTTGTAGTGTGGGTAAGAGAACCTGTCCTGCTGTTGTAGTGTGGGTAAGAGAAACTGCCCTGTTGTAGTGTGGGTAAGAGAACCTGTCCTGCTGTTGTAGTGTGGGTAAGAGAACCTGTCCTGCTGTTGTAGTGTGGGTAAGAGAACCTGTCCTGCTGTTGTAGTGTGGGTAAGAGAACCTGTCCTGCTGTTGTAGTGTGGGGAAGAGAACCTGCCCTGCTGTTGTAGTGTGGGTAAGAGAACCTGTCCTGCTGTTGTAGTGTGGGTAAGAGAACCTGCCCTGCTGTTGTAGTGTGGGTAAGAGAACCTGTCCTGCTGTTGTAGTGTGGGTAAGGGAACCTGTCCTGCTGTTGTAGTGTGGGTAAGGGAACCTGTCCTGCTGTTGTAGTGTGGGTAAGAGAACCTGTCCTGCTGTTGTAGTGTGGGTAAGAGAACCTGCCCTGCTGTTGTAGTGTGGGTAAGAGAACCTGTCCTGCTGTTGTAGTGTGGGTAAGGGAACCTGTCCTGCTGTTGTAGTGTGGGTAAGGGAACCTGTCCTGCTGTTGTAGTGTGGGTAAGAGAAACTGCCCTGCTGTTGTAGTGTGGGTAAGAGAACCTGTCCTGCTGTTGTAGTGTGGGTAAGAGAACCTGTCCTGCTGTTGTAGTGTGGGTAAGAGAAACTGCCCTGCTGTTGTAGTGTGGGTAAGAGAACCTGTCCTGCTGTTGTAGTGTGGGTAAGAGAACCTGTCCTGCTGTTGTAGTGTGGGTAAGGGAACCTGTCCTGCTGTTTACCACAGTAGGTGTTTTAATTACAGCTTTAGTTGCTCAACCTTGTTATCTGTCCTATGTCTTCTGTTCTCCTATGCTGCACACAACTGCAGCATACAGACAAAGTCCTGTGGTGGAAATGACACTGGGGGCAAAGTCAAAGGTCATGAACGGCTAGTTCACCTGTTCCGGTTCCGTTTTCTGGTTTACCAACGTTTGTGTGGACTCTGTCTTAAACAACAGCCTGATCTACACACAGTCAGAGAAGCGTTAACATTAATACATTACCAACCACTTTTAAATGGTTATTAGTGAGCTGAATAATTTTAGGTAATCAGGAAGTTATTTAGTATATTAAAATGTTTCCTTTTCAGTTTAGTTTTGTTCATTTCACATATAGTCATGGATGTACACAGAGACTTCTGTAGGTCTTAATAAATCGTTCCGTTGATGTTCCCCACCAGGTTGTGTTTAAGCTGTCATTTAATAAGCGGTACCATGACACTCTGATATTTTTAGACTATGTCATCACACAATAAAGATTTCAAATGCAACACCCCTAATGCACAGAGACAGAGAGAACGAGAGATAATGATAGAAAAGGAGAGAGAGAGAGAGAGACAGACAAAGAGAGAGAGAGAGAGAGGGGGGAGAGAGAGAGACTGTAGCAGGTGGGCATGCAGAAAAAATATCTTGAGCTCATAACTACAGAAATGCCAGAGAGAGACGGGGAGTGGGATAGAGTAAAGGGAGGGAGGGAAAGAGGGAGGGAGAAAGAGAGGGAGGGAGAGAGAGAGGGAGGGAGAGAGGAGAGAGAAAGACAGGGAGAAAGGAAGGAGGTCCAGTTGTGCCCTTCTAAAATGAGATTTGGAAGGACTGAAATAACTCTTAAGGTCTCTGAAGTTCTGGTGGCGGTACAGGAGGATATGCAAATTCACACCTGAAGACATGATTGGATGAGCCAAAGCATCAAGGCCTGGTCATCAAACACCTGCCATTATACTAACTGAACAGTGACTGGTGGAAGTGCCTCTCAGTGTTGTATGTGTGCCTCTGTGCACAGCAAGGCAAGCTAGTACTGTAGAAGGAATGAAAATCTCACAAGCATCAGTCCGTTCTGTCCTCATAACCCCGTAAGAGCTGATTTGTCCAGCAAAAATGCATTCACACACGCACACTTACGCATCCTCACACAGGCACTGGGGGCCTAACGTCACGAGACGCTTGTATACATGTGGGCGGAGACTCTCCACATGAGGGCGGAGCCTAACACGCAGAGGCGTGATGATCTTCAGCAGGCAGGAAAGACAGCCGGTGAGACCTCCATTAATACAGGTTTGCTTGTGTCCATGGTAACTCCTCCTTACTCTTCCACGCCTGCGCAAACACGGCCACAGTGTTGATTAGCACAGTGAGTGCCCAATCCTGGGACGGCTTGGACATCCGTGCAAATGGAGGACCCGCCTCCCACCCTCTCCTGCGGTCTCCATGTAGCCTGGGCCGCACTGTGGACAGATTCCTACCACACAGTGTGCGTGTACACACTTTACGGCAGTGACACGATCAGGCAAGTCGGATTGCATGTCCCAGTCGCTGCTTCCGTTAGGCATATTTCAGTGCACTACAGTTATACCCAGCAGACCTAAAGGGCGTTTAATCGTAATGTTTCCTGACATGATGTGGTGGCTTGTACAGTGTATATATTCTATTTACTAGTAGGTTATTTATAATGCGTTTTTCACACTGTGGGCTTTCTCCAAGGGGACAGAACTCTATATCGCCTGCTGTCTGACAGCAGAATGAAGGGTTCTGGCGTCTGGGAACAGAACGGCGTAGCGTACAGTCCGAGCCCCTCCTTCATCACTGAGGAAGACCATGATGAAGACTGTAATTTCTGGGTTTACTGTCGGATAAAATCCTAATGTACTGAAAACAGTGACCATTATATAATTATAGCACAGCTATGGAATTTCAAATAGACTTACAAGGAAGTGTGTGTGTGTGTGTGTGGGCGTGTGTATGTGTGTGTGTGTGTGTGTATGAAATGGCTTTAATGTAATGTTATTGCACTCACTGTTGGCTTCATGAGTGTTTTTGTTTCTTATCAGACCATGAGGTAAAATAATGTAATTATAGGCAAATGAGATAAAGTGAGAGAGAGAGAGAGAGAGAGGGAGAGAGAGTGGAAGGGTGGAGAGCGAGAGAGAGAGGGAGGGAGAGTAGAAGGGTGGAGAGAGAGAGAGAGAGAGAGGGAGCACAAGGTGCTATTTGATAATACGTAATTGTAAAGGTTTTAAGTTTTCGTGTCTGTTGCTCTAGGGGGATGTCCTGAAGGACAGAGACTGAGTTGTCCCAGTGCTGAGGACATTTTCACTGCTGGCCAACTTTCCAGAAAGTTGTTCACTACTTGATAATAAAAAAACAAAAACGCTGGTGTGTCTCTCCACAAGGGATCAGCTCTCCGTCCTTGTAATGCCACTTCTAATAAACTGTGGTTCCCTGAGGAAAGTGCTTGTGTGGTATGACTTTGATGAATCGCTGGTCACTGAAATTAATCTAAAAATCCAACCAATATGTGGGTTGAATGCACATAAACAGAAAGCAGATTCCCAGTGAAGGCCATGTTGGGTGTGTGTAGAGGAAGAACGAGGAAGAGTGAGGAAGAACGAGGAAGAGCGTTCCCTTAGCTCCGCCCCACAGTTCTCACCACCTTTACGGTGACTGTGACATCACAGTAACACAGAGCAACACACAGCCTGAACACACAATCTGAATACAGTTACACTCAGTCAGAACATAGTTACAAACACCCTGAACACACTGTAACATATTTAATGTGGTTATAGGCTGTCTGAACACAGTTACACTGTCAGACGTGAACAAATACAAGCGCAGACACACTCTCTGAACACAGTTACACACTGAACACTGAGTCCGTCTGAGCAGAGGACTGAATCATGGATGGCCAAAGCCATACTGGGAACTGGAATTAATAGACCTGCTTACACACACGTACACACACACACACATACACATACACACACGCACACACACACAAACACACTCAACTGTAAGCTCCATATCATGCTTTGTTCTCTTTTGGACACTGTCATGCAAATAATTTCAGTGTGTGTGTATGTAAGCAGAGAAGAGAAAGAGAGAGAGAGAAAGAGAGAGAGAGAGAGAGGGAGAGAGAGAGAGAGACACTGAGGGTACAAGGGAACAGATTACAGAATAAGGAGATCAGTTTCACTTAGTCATGCCTTTGATCAGTCTTCCCTCACCAGCCACAAAGATAAGACATTCATTTAATTACACACATATACACACATACACATGCACACACACACACACACACATTCCTCATCTTTCCATTCGCTCCAGATTATTCTAATATTCTGTCCCTATTCTGTCCCATACAGAGAATGTTGTATGTGTGTGTGTATGTGTGTGTGAGTGTGTATGCGGTATTAAAATGTGATGTTAAGAGACGCGGTTCTCTAAATGAGATAATGCTATGGCTGTCAACTCGTCAGTCACTCTCAGCTACACACACTCCTCAATATAAACCTCACACACTCCCAATAGTCAATACAACCCCATACACTCAACACCAGACATTCTCCTTAGTCAGTATAAATTACACTCAACACCAGAAGCTGCCCATAGTGAGCATAAATCACACCAAACACAACACACTCGGAACACTACCCTTCACACACTCACCTCTACAGACTCTACTGTGTCATGTACTATATAAAGCCTTGCTGTTTAGACACACACACACACACATCCTGCTACCTTTGCGGGCACTAGCTAACCTCTAAACAAATCTATAAAGCTCTGTTGTTTAAAGCACTATAACCAAAAGACATAAAATGAAATTGATTTGATCCAAGTTCAGTAGTGTGCTCTCTCTGGTATGATTACAGCATGGTTTGGTTAGTGGGAACTGATTGTAGATCAGTGATTCTCCTCCCCAGAATGACTTAACAACCACACTGGCTAAAGAACAGCGCCCTGCCTGCCAGATATAATGTGGTAAGCACGTGTATCTAACACAAACACACACACACACACACACACACACACACACACCCACACACACACACATCCATATGTACAAAAACACACTCAGATACACACACACAAGCATGCACACACACCCACACACACATATATTGACACTTTACAGGTCTCCTTAAAGCAGTGACCATATCCAACCTGTTAAAATGAATTAATGGCCAAATTACACAGAGTCACTGGTGCTGCTCTGGTATAACTGGGCCTTTAAAACTGCCAGCCGAGCCAATTAGAGCAGCACACGGCCTGAGCTTCTCGTTACTCCACATATAGTGAGGCATTTAAGAGTGTAGCTCACACACACACACTCTCTTACACCACAGACATTCACACAAACACACATACACACACCTAAACGCATATACCACACTCTCTCTCTCTCACACACACACACACACACACATACACACACAGGCCAGGCCAAGCTCACTCTAAAGATGGAGCTGTGGCCTCTGATTCTAACTGCCTGTTAGGAGCCTGGAACGTCTGATTGGAAACACAGAGGGTGGTGTTTGTTTTTCTGAATATTTATTTATTTAAATGCTGGTTTCTAAAAACAACAACAACATACTTGCAGGGAGTTAGGGAGAGAGAGAGAGAGAGAGAGAGAGAGAAAGAGGGAGATTGATGGATGGAATATGGGAAAGACTGAAAATAGAGACGTTTCTGACTCCTGGCTGGTTGTCACGGTTACTCCCAGCATGGCTCACACCACTGCTCTGGCTCATAGTCACAGAGCAGAGCCAAACACACACACACATTCACACAAAAACACACACAGACACATGCACACAGAAAACATGCACACACACACACACAAACACACACAAACACACACACACACACAAAAACACACACACACACATGCAGAATTAAAATCACACACACACAGAGCCAAACACACATATAGACGCACACAGTCAATCACACAGAACTAAAGTCACACACACAGAGCAAAATACACAACCGTACTACATACTCACACATATACAAGAATGATGAAAGAATATTGAATTTCCTGGGATGATACAATAACCAATAATTAACACCTTGCGGCCAACACTGATATTAATAATACTAATTCTACCTGCTATTTATACCTTTATGCATTTTAAAGCAAGCTGAAACTATAATGTACACACAAAGTGCAGTGAGCATAAAAGATGTTAAAAATATGATTTAGATCAGACAGGTCAGACAGATAGATCAGACAGGTCAGTCAGATAGATCAGACAGGTCAGACAGATAGATCAGACAGGTCAGACAGATAGATCAGACAGGTCAGACAGACAGATCAGACATGACAGTTATTGTAAACGCACACAGGTAGATAACAAAGGGGAAGAGAAGCAGACGCATGACAGGGACCATTTCATCCCTTCAGCTGGTTCAGGTATAGAAGAGACTATGGCTACAGACCACAGGACACACACGCAAAACCATCAGCAACATCACACACTTTACTAAACGTGACCCATAACGGCACATCTGATGAGACACACAAACACACACAAACAGCTCTAGGGACCATGAGCAGGGGCCCAACATGGGTCCTCTCACAGACAGGTCTCTTTCGTCTCGTTCCCTGGTCCAGGTGTAATGTGTCCCCAGACCTGAGCCCAGTGCCACATGTAAGTCTACATTTGGGGTGTGGGACCTGGACCCCAGTGTGTGAAGGGTTAAAATAATCAGGCTTACCTTCCTCACAGTGAGTTCCGCTGTAACCAGGACAACACTTCCACTCCAGGGATGTAACAGTGCGGTACACCACCTTATAGGAAGGACGGACCACTGTACGATAACTACAACACACACACACACACACACAGACCGAGGTTATGTAATGCATATAATCTATAACTATGCACAGTACAGGATAAGAGTTTGGATTGTTATTGTTACTACTACTTTTGGGTTGTTATTCTCTTGTGTAGACAGGTTATGGCCAGCTCTTGTCAGTCTGTATTTATGTGTGTGTGAATATGTGTGTGTTTGTGCATGCGTATGCATGTGTGTGTGTGTGTGTGTGTGTGTGTGTGTAACCTGCCGCCGGTGCAGCCCTGTGGCCATCTGCAGGTCTGATAGACCCTCTGTAGGGTGGTACCGTTCTGAACCTGACATGTTACTGTCATAGTCACCGACTGAGGACACCAGTTCCTGAGAAAGAGGGAGAGAAATAGTGAGACAGAGTGAGAGACAAACAGACAGAAAGAATGACAGGGAGAGAGAAAGAGAAAGAGATAGAGAGAGAGATTAGCTTGTGATGGTAGAGGCTGAAGCTTAAAATAAATGGTAATTGTAGACAACTACATTGCTCAAGCCAATGGATAACACACACACACACACTGGCGGTGGCGGCAGCATTATCTAATCAGACCATTACTGAAATAAAATACACACCCACGCCCCCCCTACAGAACACACACACACAAGGCAGCAGTGTGTGTGGAGCACTGGGTCTGCGAGCTACAGACGAGGCTCTCTCCCCTCCAGTGACTCCGGCTCCGTCTGAAGCTTCCTTCCAGTGTTGACTCTCTCTCAGCGGGTCAAACGAGGTGCAGAGGAGACCCCTCCACCCACCACATGTGTGTGTGTGTGTGCGCGTGTGTGTTGAGTACTAAACGGTTGGTGCTCTTCACGTGTTCACACACAGCTCGAGCCGTGGGCCTTTCACAAGTTCCGAGGTCAAAGGTCAAAACATTACAGCTGTTATGTTTATGAGATTTTTTTTATTTAACTTTTAAGAATGTTAAGCAAACCCCCCCCCCCCAAAAAAAAAAGTTCTGAGATCTTTTTGCTTCCCTGTTCCCTGACTGTGTCAGGATTTAAAACAAGAGTTTTCACATACGTACGTTCTTATATTTACAAGGTAACATTCATGGATATTTACATACTGAATATTTTGAAACTGAAATTCACTGCAGTGTCCGGGAGAAAGTGGTCGTATGGT